>VZTJ01004171.1:66801-237508 GCA_013397795.1 Orthonyx spaldingii | reverse complement strand
ATCAATACTCAAAACTAGCTGATCACTGGCTCTGTTTCCCAGGAAGCAAGGTGCACTGCTTCCTGCACCATAGGTCACTTGCAAGACTGACCGTTCCTGGGTAAACCCACGACAGGATATAATGAGAACTTTTCTTATTTATTTCATTTAGTAAAAAAAAAAATCCTGTTTGTTAATGTTTCACTTAAATCCTGATTCTCATCTGTTTATGTATTGCACAGTTCTGTGCATGGGTTCCTAGGAATACCACAGTGCTTTAGCAACTGAGGAACTAAATAGCTCACATATTATCTATAGTTCTATGCTGGACATTATGTAGAGTTGTACAAAGCTGGCCTAGAGAAAAATATTTTGTGAGTTTTTTAGGTCTATAGCTATGACATCTGTTTTCAGTCAATCTGTTCATTGATAAAGTTAAATATTGATAGCCTTACTGAAATATCAATTGCATAATTAACAGGTGAATGCTATAAATTAGGTAGGAAGCTACTGCTAAAAGATGTAGTTGGGAATCATAAAATATGAATAAATGTAGAGCAATTCATAAATTTAGAACAATTTTCTCCTTACACTTCACATCTAACTCCTTTAAATTTTGTTTGTTTGTTTGTTTTATTGCATTGTTTGGGGAGTTTAAATCATTTTTATAGAATAATTGTGAAGAATGAAATTCTGATGATAATAGACTAGATGTATATGTTGCATGAGCATGCCCATAGAAAAAAAATTCTTACTGTTTAATATCTCATGTGAAGTCAAATGTATTTGAATATGTCATCTGAGAGAAGGGCTCTGTTCTTGAACAGCTCCTCACAGTAGAGGTCAGAGCTGCAGTAACTTTAAAAACTGCTAAAGCCTTATGTATCTTTGCAGCAAAGTGATGTATGAATTCAGATAGTTGCAAATTGACTTGCCAAACCCTACTTAACCTAAGCAGGGCTATTACACGCAATATTTTGATGTTCTGCTAAAGTATTGCAAAAGTCCAAAATCACATTTACTGCTTTCCTAATCTCAGCTGTCACTAGGATCTTATATCTCTGCTATATCTGATTACAAACCAAAGATTTCTGAACCTGGCTGCCTAAGCCCCAGATTAAAATTGCTGTTAATTGATTTCATGATTATCTAGGTTTTTGGGTCTTCACCTTTGGCCACACACTTGCCTCTCAATCTGAACTATCCTCCTGAGATTTCCCTTTCAAAATCAGTACGCTTCTACTAAAAGGCTGTGTTTTGAAGAATTAGAATTTCTTGATGTTTCACGAAAAATTCCAGACAAGTTCTAACCTTTTTCCAGCCCCACCCATTTTCTACTGATTATAACTTGCCTAAAATCACACTACAAATATGTGAAGGAGGACATGCCTGCACTGGCACATAGAGGCAGGTCTGAGCGCCCTTTGGTTGTGTTAGCCTGTGAAAGCCAGGGAAAGACTGGGCAGAGACACCTATGCAGGTTCAATTAAATTCCAGCTACCTTAGTGCAGCACCTTCATACAGCCTAATACGACCAGCTGAGAACTCATGGTTAGCGCATTGTGTTCACAACACCATGCAGAACGTGATAATTTTACATGTGTTCTCCAACATCCTCTGTTTATGAAGTCTGCTCCTCCCAATGAACATACCTTCAAAATGGCCCTTTTTTCCATCCATTCCAGTAGTCAATAAACTGGTGGAGAATGATGTTCTCTCTTGTCTGCTGAATCTATATGTGGAACACTGGAAATGAGTGATTGTTTTCATTATTTGAATTTGCTTAAACTGATTCCATCCCTGCTGATCTTAGCTGGTAGATAAGGAGAGGTATGCTCCTGTACAGGGTGATTACACAAAACCTCTACAGTAAACCCAAAACATGAGGGATTCTGAGACTGAATTGTGTAGATGCTGGCTACAATGTCTGTTCATCATGGCACTTTGGCTGGAGCTTAGATATCAGAAATCTCAGACAAATGCACAGCACTCTGTTGTGTTAATACTGGAGGCTGGGATTTCTTATGCACTGGCTCCAGCCCCCATGTGGCTATAAATCCATGTTTGACTAATGAAAAGTAATATAACTAACAAATGGCATGTAGAGCTGCAACATGAATGAAGCCCTATTTCCTATGGACTGGTGCATTGTGGTTATTTGGCCTTGATGGTTAAGGTACAAAAATCCTGTGGCTTCTCTTACAACTGAATATTTATAAGTGCTGGCATGCAGATTCTCAGGTATCACAAAAACTGTGCACTCCTTCTGCAGCCTTGCCTTCAGCCACAAACTTACAGGATCTGATCTCAATCCTCAGTTTTATGTTTCTGCAGGATGTATGGAAGCATAATAATCTTTGAGATCAATGTCCTTTTGTTTCATTTCTGCTGAAATCAGACTGTGAGTTCCAAAGCTATATAGGAAGCACACATGGATACGTATGAAGTGTACTCAGACAATGTTTGACAGCGGAGCAAACTATGGCAGAAACAGAACTGTATTTTTCTTAAATGTCATTAGTGAAAAGTTAGAGTATATTTTTCATAATTCTGTATGTCTGCAGGGGAAAATTGTTGTCTTAAAAATTTCTGCTTTGACAAGTTTGGACTAAATCTTGATTTGTGCCTTAGGAAATAATGCCAAGTGAACTAGCTGTCTTGGAACTTTCAAGACACAGAAATAGGATGATGGACCATAAAGCAGGAGATTACAAGACTATAGACTTGTGAAATTCAGATTGGTTTTGAAGCTTCACTTTGGCACTAACCTACAACCCAATTGCCTGAAGTTCCTAAGAAATGCTTTCCATTTCTTGTACAGGAACTTTGTATCTTCTTTCAAACAATAATTTGAAAGTCAGTTCTTAATATTTTATGATTTTTGTGACTTTTAAACCTTACAAAACAATTTCAGATACCTTGGCTAACTTTTAAAGACCAAAGAAGAACTTTTTACTGAAAAGTAATAAATATTTCTGATTGTATTTATAACATTGATTTAATACTGATTAAAACAGAAAACCTAGTTTTTCTTTGAGATAATATATGTCTGTGATGCATATAAATTATGTTCATAAAATATAGTTTATCAGAGGCTTTAGCACCAGTAAAATATTATTCTTGGCAGACATCAGGGTCAATGAAATTTGAACCACAGTTTATGCAAAGTTCTCATAAGAAATTCATGCATTCATCCATGTAAGGCTGAAAAAATCAGACCAGCAGTGACCTGTGCAAAATATGGAGAAGTCTGGAGAGTGAGCCAATGGAAGTGGCACGGATTACCTGCATCTTACTGCCCGTTCACAGATGCTCATGTCTAACACAGCTCACTTTTCCTCTGCTTTAGAATGTAACCACACAACAGCCCTTTCTCCCTGCTGATGTTTTCTCGTGATGCTGCTCCTGTGATTTGTGCAGATTTATGGAGGAATCTACCGAGAGAGCTGAGTTATGAGGCAGTATATTTATTTTTCAGGACAGATACCTCATTAGGAACCCTCTTCACCTTTGCCAATTCAATGCATGTTCATTCACTGGACAGTGAACAGGCACTTACACATGTACTTACTTACACATGCGCACACACAGAGGAACAGTAGCTTTGAATCTGCAGCCTAGAAGGAAAAAGATCATATTTTAAACTGAGTAGCCTCTGCATTTGTGAATTAAATGGCTGGTTTTATAGCTGAATTTAATACTGAGATATTCACAACCCGTTTATCATACTCCTGAGGTATAGAACAGAGAAGTGGGAGTTTCTGAAGGGAGCAAGGGAATATGTACTCTGGTTGCCAACAGCAATAGGGAGAAAAGGATATTTTTGAGAAGAAAGAAGTGTTATTTATGTCTGGGGTTTATTTCCTTTGCAGCACGTATTATATCTGTTTTCATTTCTGGCATCCTTGTGCTTGTGATTTGATCTCAATGTTCAATCAAGCTATATTCTAAGCCTTACAATCTAATAACTATTAAAGTTCAGGAGAGGAAAAGAGACATGTTAAAACTCATAATCAGAAACTAGTGATTTCCATGTTAGTATGCTACCTCTGTTCTAATTTCCAGCTATGGACAGTATTATATTGTGGCCTTGATGAACAGTAGAGAATACTGAGGAACATGTGGAAATCAATTTGCTGTGCCATAGGGTACTTCTGGAAAGCTGCACACACCCGTGCAGCCTCAGATGCATCCACAAACTCTATCAGTAAGTTTTTTTTCTCTCTCAATTTTCAGATCTTACTGGAATATCTGAAATGAATGATGCTAGACTGATAATCACAGATGAAATGCTTTGTTAGTCTATATCAAGGTACTAAAGAACCCTTTGAAGTTCCTTAAGCATGTCCAGATAAAATCCTATAAAATATATCTGAACACAGAAGTTGTGTAGTGGTGACTTCTCCTGATTTCCTTCACAGTTGTCAAAAATATAATACATTTCCTGTGCTACCTTGAGGTCCTGCTACTCCTACCTAAAAAACCTCTCAATTTGCGTGTTGTTGTCTCTCCTGAATAATATTTTCAAAGGTATCTCAATTACTCAGATTGTTACGCCCTTTAAATAGTTCTTCAGAAGTTATCTAAACACATTCAATTTCCTAAAGGTGTATATGAGAAAGAACTGTAGAAACAAAACAAAAAAACTTAATCAGAGGTCTGGGGCACCTCTGCTATGGAGACAGGTTGAAAGAGTTGGGGTTGTTCAGCCTGGAGAAGAGAAAGCTCCAGGGTGACCTTATGACACCTTCCAAGGGCCCTACAAGAGAGCTGGAGATTGACTTTTTACAAGGGCATGTAAAAAGGGGAAGGGGACAAGGGGAAATGACCTTATGCCAAAATGAAGGAGGGTCCCTGGAAACATTCAAGGTCAGGTTGTCCATGGCTCTGGGCTCTGATCTAGTTGAAGATGTCCCTCTTCACTCCAGAGGATTCAACTAGATGGGCTTTACAAGGTCACTGACAAACCCAAAACATTCTGTGACTCTATGAGTAATTTCATTAATCAACACCTGAAATTTAGTCTGAATAAAATGTGATGTGACATTCCTATGTCAGTAGTGACTGCAATGTGCTTCTGTTCAGAAAAAAACTGAGTTGGTACTTTTAATCAAAGTTTTCCAAAGGCTTTGATGAAATATGTGGAAATGCTTTTGAGAATCAGTATAAGTGTTCGTAAGACTAAATTTTAGCTTGGTGATTTGAAAACATTGGGATTTTGAATTTATCTTTGCTCTCTTTGTACAATAATCAGAGTATTTAGAAACACAGGAACTGTGACATACGTGATTTAGGGCTGCCAGAAAACTCAGGGGAAGCGTTGTATGTACTTGCTCTGTTCTGCTCTTCCTGGAGCTCCACTTTTGATCACTGTCAGGAGCAAGATATGAACTAGGTAGACCTTTGGTGCGATTCATTTTCTTGTAAGCACTTTCTGCCTTTTCCCTGTCACTTGAATTGTATTCTGTTACAATAGTGAAGCCTGTAAGCTCAGGGACTGTGCAGGTTTTTTTACTACGCCCAGCATAATAGGACATTGACCCTTGCCACCTCTTGGTGCTGACCTGGAAAAATAACAATAACATGACTTATGCCACATTTCTGCTTCTAAAGTAAAACTATATGGGATTTATTAATCAATTTAAGAAATTAAAAATGAACTTCCATGAAGGTGATGGGAGTGGAATGAAAGAGTAAGCTCAAACACTCAATGTTCAGGTAACTATGTGATCTTCTGCAAGTTTACTGAACCTAAAATAAGCTAGGACATTTGGGCTCTACTGTGTATACACCCGTAATACCAACACCTGTATTCATGTTTTAATGCTTTTATTTTAGTAATAACAAATGCTTCAACCAGATCATGGTATCTGTGTTTAATCAGGTCTTCAGTTAATGTAGTGGTTTTTATAATTGTGTACATAATTTGAAAAGAAATATTGCAAAGTTAACTGAAAGTTAGCTTAAATATGAGCATCAGCAATATGAGAATTTAGACTGAAATCTAAAAATATTTCTGTAAGATTATTCTGTAATGAAGTAGTCTTCTGGTTTAGAAATATTCCTGAGAAACTGGACAGATATGCCAATAGCGTGTTTCTAGATGCTCACACCTCCCTTATGCCCTAGCTGGTGGTTGAAGATAACAGAACTAGATGGACATTTGCTGTGACTCAGAAAAGCTGTTCTTTCCCTAGACTGTTACATGCCACTGATATGTGCATCTCCTCTTTTCCCCCTGGTAATTTCACCAACTAAAATGAGGTTTCAGATGACATGGTCCATTGAAACTTCTGCTAGATCAGTACATTATTTGAATGATTCAATATTGCTGACATGGGATTAGATGAGTTGTTTCAAGGATCAATAGAAGCGTGCGTGCGTGACCTTAATGTCTCTCATAACAGAATGGAAATGAATTACCATTTTTCTTGCTCATCTTGATCGTTCTCCTAGAATATACTCTATTGTTTTACTACCATAAGTCTGTCAACCCATGTTCACCTTTTAAAAATAATCCTGCTAAAGAAAATAGAGGTAAAGTTTCTCTCACCAGGCTGACTAATTAAGTGAAATAATTGTTTTCAGTTGTCTTGCTGACTGTTTTTAATAGTTAAGTGATATCATCAAGTGTGGGCCATCGGAGTGTCTAAATTTAATTCTTTAGCAAGGACTCTTAGGACACACCACTGCTGCCAGTAATATGCTATATATCCATTATAACTGATGAGTGCAGTTTCTTCTTTAAAGACTTAAAATACAATGCCTATGCCTAATTGTAGAGCATATTCCTATTAAAGTGCTTATCTGGCAAAGAGGCATTTGAATATTTCCTCCATAATGATATGAAAACATATGTTAAATATATGGGCTATTTTTTCTTTATGGCTGAATGGGTATAAATTAAGAAGTCTACTGATACTTTTAAATATTCCTGATTTATACTGAGTTGAATTAAAGCAAAATTTGGCATGTGTTTTTATATTATCTTACAGTAATATTCATGCTGTAGAACAAAATATATTTCCCAGAGTTTCAGACCTTGCATCTGGGCTTTTAAATGTTCTTTCTTGAATTCTCATATTTATTTAATCTCTTACAGTTCTCTAAGGCAGAAGAAAAATTATTGAAAAATAATTCCATACAATCCAGGAGACTTCTACCAGAGGGAATGCAATGCTGGATCTGATGGTCACGTACATAAGGGAGCAAATCAGGGACATCAAGATTGGAGGCAGCCTGGTGGAGTTGGTGTAGTTTACAGTCCTAAAGGATATGAGTCAAGTAAGGATTAAAGTTTGGTGCCTAAACTTTAGGAAAGTAAACTTTCATCTTTTCAGGGAGATAGTCAATAGGATCCCCTGGGAGACTGCCTTCAGGGACAAGGAGTTAAATGGAGCTGGCAGATACTTAGGGAAATCTTCCATAGAGGGCAAGAACTCGCAGTCTCCAGGACCAAGAAATTGGGCAAAGAAGGCAAGAATGGCTGAGTAGGGAGCTGCTGGTCAGACTGAAGGGAAAGAAGCAAATGCACAGGCAGTGGACACAAGGATGGGTGACCTGGGAAGGGCATTCAATTGACATACTGTTGTGTACTTGGCAAAGAATAGAAGGACAGGCTTCTACAGGTATGTAAACCAGGAGCAGAAGGTCAAAGAACGTGTGCCCTCCTGATAAACGACACTGGCAAAATGATAAAAATGGAGAAGGCTGATGTACTCAACAACTTTTTTGACTGAGTCTTAAATGGCAGCTTCTCTTCCCACACCCTCTCGAGTGGATGGATGGCAGGATGGGGGAGCAATGTCCCTCCCACTGTAAGATTAGGTTCATGACCACTTGAGAAACCTGAATGTACATAAGTCTATAGATTCCAATAAGATGCATTCCAGAGCCCTGAGAAAGTTGGCTGCCATTTACCTAAGCAGTGTTAGCTGCAGGCAGTGAATAAAAGCTCACAGAATGACATACCTCTTTAAATGGAAAAGATCCCTCATCACACAAAAAGGAGTGTGGTTTTTCCACCTGGCATTCCTGTTATACTGTCACAATCTCTGGACAGACATTACAGCCTCTGAAGCAAAGCAGTCTTAAAGACAGCAGTTTCGAATTCTGCCTCCTCTTATATCTGTGGCAAAAATCCCAATGGAGACAAGATTTCACCATGTTTATTCAGGCTCTAAGGTATTCCTTGATGTTTATGAGATCCCATTATACAAAAGGAATACTATAAAAGTTCCTTTGAAAGCAATTTCCCATCCACTGGCAAAAAAGCAGATCTTATCTGGCACTAATATTAGCAGCTGGCACAAGCCAGGGTTGCACCCACTGGTCCCAAGACTAGAGAGACACCAACATGTAAAACACAACCATTTTACCACCTCTCCTAGTCCTGTCTTCTATAAAATAGATCTCACCTGACACAGAGAACCGCATAATTTCTTCCAAAAATTACTTAAACATTGAGAAATTGCTTCTCCAATATGCTACGTGTTGTATAGAGAATTCACATGAATGTGAGGTGTAGGAGGGTTTTATTAGCAGTCATTTAGGATGACCTTACATTGCTTACAATTGGCAAAACCACAGGTGAGTCACATTGGTTAAACCACAACAGATGGTCATCCTAAATGCACACCAAGAAAGTTTTCATGCTGCACTGCACCAGGAAGGCCACTGAATCATCATTGAGGCACTTACTAAGTAGGTGACTAGAGTTATTTGCCTCTGAAAATTAACTCTGGCTAATTATGGCATACCACACAAAAAAAAAATGAAGCTTGCTTTTGTTTCTGTGATGTGAAGATGAAGATTTGATTTGCAGTTATTTGAGTCTAATCAGCAAACATAGGACAGGCCAGCTTAACAGACTTGGAAGCATGGGAAAAATAAAAACAACATATACTTTTTTGCACCCTGATGGTGTGCTTATGTATCAGTCAAAAGCTTCAATAAAGACACAAGGCATGGAACAACAATTTTAATAAAACAGTTAATTCTAGACGGTGGCATTTTCCAGGATATAGTTGACATATCCAATATATGAAATTACGTGACTTGCAATATGGCTGGCTTTATACTCAAAAGAAAAAAGGTTAAATTTATATCCCTATACAGTTATGGAGTGGAAGACTGCTTCAACAAATCTTTTGCCTTCTGCTGTTCTTCTAAATTCTGTATACAGCTCTTCTGCTGATATCCTGAAAGTGATATGCTGCTCTTGAAAACAGGTATCAGGACAGTAGATTCAGTGTGTTTGTCTTCTTTCCTTAGTGAGTCCCTCTATTACCAACTTACATTTCCTGGTCCACTTTGACGTCCTTTTTTTGAATCCTGAGTTCAGAGTCTTCCACAGTTTTGTCCCAAACAGTATAGGTGCTAATATGTAAAAGAAAGATTGAAAGGATTAGACCTGCAACTTGTAGGAGACTGAAAGGAGAATAAAAGTTAAATTTATTGCATTAGCTTTTTGGTTTACTATGGTCATACAATTAAGCCTGTGATAAAAGGGAATAAATTGAATGTTGTGAATTGTAACTGTAACTAGATCTTAGATAATGAGAACATTCTGTGACAAAAATCTAATCTACTCACTTTCATGCCTATTATTACTGGTGATTTTCTCTTGTTCTTCTTTCCTACATGCATAGGGCTTCTTTCTTGCTTTTTTTTAATTTTCAGTTATTTCTGATTTTCTCACTTTTGTGATTTTCCCCATAAAAATTTCATATGAAAATCTTGTTCAGACTGGTAAGTTTTGTAACAATGACAATATTTTACTTTTAATTACAGTTTCCTTCAGAATACTTCACTTCATAGAAATAAGACACTTTTCAAAAGCTGACACTTCTGGGAATAAGAACAGGTGGCAATATAATGATAAAAATGCTAGATAGTAGGAAAGAACAAACCATTATTGTTAATAAAGGTGTCACTGTGTTGTTAATATTCACACAAAAATTTGTTAAAATTTTTTTGTTACCTTTTTTTTATGATGCTGTCATTCTGCAAGATTTAGTCACAATTGCATTCACAACATTGAATTTATTCCCCTGATGAGCATTTGGAGTGGCTGAATCAGTGAGAGCATTTGCACCTGTGATGCCAGAGTCTAGCCTTGCTGTGTTAGGATATCCCTTTCCTGATTTCTTTTTGCTTTTTAATGGAGTGTCTTTTTTAGATTTATTTAGAAACTCCTATCTCTAGTGCCAGGATGTTCAACAGCTACTGGGATGATGTACTTAGGTGTGAATTTGCTATCTTTCTTTTAATCCTAGTCAAAAGGTCCACCTGCCTGATATTCACTTCTCTGTTAGTTTCTCCAAAAAAAGCTCAGAAGTGTGGTTGGTATACTGGTTTGTGTGTTCTGCTTAATTTTTTTTTTCCTTAAGTCTGCTAATGTGGTTTTTTTTGGGTTTTTTTTTACCTTTGCAATCAAACAGTTTTGTACAAACAATATGCAAAACCAGTCATACTCTATGACCATACCTGAGTCATAGAATATGAGATATCCATAGAGTGACCAAAGAGCTCACATTAGGCTGACCAAGGAAAATTTACGTGTTCTATGTTAGCAAGATGAATGGAAAGCAAATAAAAGCTCCATATGGTACAATCTTATCATATGTTCACAATATTTATAAACAACTCAGTTTTCAAAATGTATCAGCTCAGGAGAAAGTTAAACATCTAGTGAGTTAGTATTTAGTCAGATGGGCATAAGCTCATGTTTTAGGAGGAGAGGTACCATGCTCCAAATTGCAGAGTGTGTGCCATGCTACAGCATTCTAGAGCAGTTAGAGCTCTGCTGATGATCAGGGCCTTCATGCACATCCGTGCTTAGAGAGAGGAAAGATTCCCTGTTCAGAATGTCAGAGATACAAAGTGAGTGTATCATTGTTCAGAGGACGAAGCAGAATACTTCAGAATGGAGCATCATCATCTCAGTAACAACCTTGTCAGGGTCTTGCCTGTGGAGCATTTATCTTAGGGTACAAGATTTTTAATAAAAATATTCCTTTGTGTATGTTTTTGTTATTCTCATAGAAATTAGTATCCCAGATTTAGTAAAATTAAGTGCCTCAGAATGATATTTGTAGCAACTAGTAAATTGGATGGATGTCGTTTCATAGCTAAACTGGAAGTAAGATGAGATTTCTGCGCTCTGGTTGCTTGGCATGTAGCTGTTGCCTTTGAAGGAAATGCTAATCTATTACAGCACTTTGGAGCTATACACTTAAGTGAACAGATTTTTTTTTTTTTTCACAAAATTTCAGCAGTGGAGATATTTACTAGGAAAAAAGTGATGTCATTTCAATTACTTTCTGTTTGATGTAGAATAAGAGCATGAAGTTATTTCTGCCATGTCTTAAGAAATGGCAGGTAAAGTGGGCAGTCTGGGAGCATTATTTCCCATTCCCTCAGATTGGAATTGCTAAATTTTGTAGAAATAAATGGTGATTTGAGGAGTACTTTAAACCTCTCTTTTCCATGACATTATTGTCATGGTTATGAAACTATAGAACCACTTTCTCATATATGATGGTGTGGATGTTTCTGTCTGTACGTGTCTGTCTCCTGCCATCATTCAAAGACTGTTTGAGTTTGGGCAGAGGAGCAACAGAAAGTGTTGGGTAAGCATTAAACCACTGAATTTTTGTGTAAAATAAGAAGCAAAGCCTCTCCTAAATGTGGTATGCTTTCAGAGCATCCTAAGGACTCAAAGGAACAGATGAGTACAAAATCTGTTGGGGTGATTCACACCAGCAGCATCAGAACTTGAGAATTGCAAATATGTGATGACATAGGGAGCAAATACTATGTTAGACAAGTATATCCATTTTGGATCACAGGGAACCAAAGTGTTTATTCTACAGAGTACCTGTGCTTCAAACCTTCTAACATGAATGCAATTTTTAAGTCAGAGGGGATAGCTTTTTTCCTGCCTTCTTCACAGATGCATTACTGTTAATTTACTGGTGACTGTTTTAATCACAGTAGCTGGCTAACCTTGGACTATTTTATACTGTGTTATTTTCTCCAACATAACTGCATAAAGCAATAGAATATGGCAATTGGTAAGGAAAGAGAACATGGCATATGTATTACTTGCACAAGAGCACTTAAAATGCTAGATGCAATTTTCAAAATATTAAAACAGTAACATTTTCACACTTTTTATTAACATCAAGGAGATTTTTCAGCCTATTCATTAGGATTTTTTTTTCTTTAAGTAGAGGTCTTATTCAGCTTTGCACTACTGTTATTCATGCATAAATATGGTTGTTACTTGGTATCCAGAACAACCTAATGTGCAAACTAATGGGAGTAAAAACTGTCCTACAAGGAGCACACACACATCTAGTCAGATGACGACAGCAACTCTTCTATCTGTAATCCAGATCTTCTATGCTTTTATCTTTTAACCTTTGTTTCTTTTACTTTTCTGTACTTATGACAAAGTTGCAGCAAGGTTTGTGTCTTCAAAGGAACGTCTTTGGTTTTGAAGTTCAGTCTTCTCAGAAATGGATGACGCATTACCGATTTAAAGACAGTGTTTCAAAGTTTTTATAATGAGAAGCTTTATTTTCAAAATATAAGCTTTTTCAATGTGTTCAGAGAATCAATCATATCCAGGAAAACTGCCACTTCCCCCCCGCCCCCTTTCTTTTTATGATGTTTTTAGAGACACTAAATTATTTCAGTTCTTCTTGGAGGTTTTTATGTTGAAAAGCAGCCCTTCCTGAGGACAGTGTCATGCTTGCATAACTGCATGCCATATTTTTCCAATTTGCATCACAAGAGAAGAAATGAAGTTTATAACATTTATCAGGCACTGGATGGAGTGCCAAATCCCAGACAAGATTCTTCTGAAGTCTGCACATGCCAGGAAGGTAATTGATAATGGATTGGTAGTAAAATGTTGATGCCAGGGGAAAATACTGGCCTGCCATGAAAGTCCCAAAAGGAAAAAGACAAGCTGTAGCATAAGAAATCTACTGCCAAAAAGCAATGAGCTCAAGTAAATGAGTGCAGCTGCCAAGCAGCAATATGAGTGACATTTTTATGGTTGTGAGCCTGTTTTTCTAATTCTGACCTTCCCAATTGATTAAAAATGCACTAATGTTAATTCCTCCCATCAGGCCTACCAAGGTGCTGTCTCCCAGTGTTACGATGATCACTGAATAGGAGCCATCAGCAATGGCCCAAAGATGAGACTTTCCTCAGCAGAGCCACTCAAAGGTTGGATAAAACAAAGGAGTCCTATGGGAAAGACAAAGTTTATTTTCCCTTCTTGCATAGTTCTCTCATAGAGGGCTACATTTGTCTTCATGTTCACTCTTTACATGATGCAATCACACGTCAACTTTCATATTTCAGGTATGTTTACCATACCACAAAGACACTGCTGAGCCTGCTGCTAAAGTGGAAGGTTGGAGGTAGATTGTTCTGTGACTTAAGAAAAATAATAGGTTTATGTCTGATCTGATCCATGCCACTTCATTAAAGAAAATTGGAAAGACAGAGACTCCTAAACACTTAATATGGCAATAATTTCATATATATTTTTAAAATTCGTTTGGTTCACTGTGATACAATAGTATATAGGGTGTGAAATTCAGTTATTTTCTTAACAGAAGAGAGCCAGTATATAAACCCAGCAAGCTTTAAACAGCACTAGGAGACAAATTGTTAGGAAATTGAAAAGCTGTGAAAACTGGGAGAAATATTTTTATCAAATAGTACATTTTCCTAGCCTTAATGTTGTATGTTTCCTAAAAGAGTATAAACCACTATAATTTTAGAAACAGATTAACATTTGGTCTTTATTGCATTCTACACATGTTGCACGGACAGAGGTAAATTTTATTTTTCTTTTGCTATAGAGAGAATTAAAAGGATTACTCAGTATTTCACCAGCCAGAAAAATCAGAGAAGAAAATGTGAATTCCATAGATAGGACTCTATCTAGAATTTAAGACACAAACTACAATTTATGTGCTACTGAATACTTCCTATACATTTCTGAATATATTGCTTGGTTTCTGTTGCACTTTGGCTTGGCTCAGCAGCACTCCTGTACCTTACAGGCCATACTACTTAAAAGCTGCAATAAAATCTGTAGAGCTGCCTGGAGGGCTCAGCTCTACAGGCACAGTACAGACATTCTCAATAGAATCTTGCAGGTCTAATGATGTGATAAGGAGAGACCTTGCTTAGTGAACAGATTACAGAAAAAAATGTTTTATGATCAGCTGTCATGGGCTACAGAGCTTCTAATACTCATTAATAGCATGCAAACAGCAGCTCAAGGTTTATAAAAATGAATTTAATCAATGAATGATGGCCTTTGCCTGTATCTCTTTAGGAATCCCAGCTGCTATTCAAGCTTGGCACTTGCAGAAGACCCTGGATACACAAGTGTTTCCACAACCAGAAACCAAATAAAGGAGGCGAATGTATGTTGGTTTTAACAGTTAGGAGTAACAGAGTTCATAAATTATCATAAGAAATCACATTTTATTAATATTTAACCAGATAATGCTGTTATTCTTTGCTGTAAGTGATAGAATCTTGCTTGTGCTAAAGATTCTGACTTGAACTTTCAACGATAAGATGTGCAGGGGTCACTTTACTTGTATCCATTACAGCTGAAGGAGCTCAGCTGCACCAATTTCTCTCCTTGAGAGGCAGAAAGGAAGGAAGGTTGCTTGCTTGAACGCTGACCCTCCTTTGCATGCTTATGCAGATGACAATTTGAAAACTATGATTAGTTTACCAGATTAAGCTGCTTCTTAAAACTCTTCTGGGAACTGGTTCTGCTGTGCCTTGTTCTGAGATCTCCAAATAATAAGTATTCTAACTTGGTTCTCTGCAAAATAATTTTTCTGTTGAAGGGAGTATGTTGCAATCACTCCTGTCGTCTATTTATTCCTTGTTAAGCCATAGTAGTAAAGATTTCCAGTGAATACTTTTGTCTCTAAATATCATAATAAAATTTCTGCTGTATGTTACTTCTCTTTTTTTTTGTTGCTTTTATTTACAATCTTGCTTCTTTTTTTCTTTTAGTAGATATGACTAGTATCTGCATTTTTTTGATGTATTTTAAAATAAAGAGAAAAAACCTTTATATACATATGATAATGTAATGCAATGTATTGATAAAATATTAGTAATGTAATTTACTCCTAAATAAGCAGTAGTGGATCAAATTTTCTCTTAGGATGTATTATATTCACATGAAAGAGAAATCCTGAATATTAGTGATATATTTTTATGATAATTTGGTCATCACCACAGCCTGACCATAGTCTTAGCCTTACTGGAAACTATTGCATTACCTTAGCTGTTTCTTTTGCCCAAACATCTGCTGTTTCACATTCCATGTTTATTTTTAAACTAACAAAACACTCACTACAATATCTTTCATTTTCTTATGAATCATATTCCTCACAAAAGTAAAACTGAACTTCTTTTTGTGTAAAATCTCAAGGGAAAGGTAAAAGCTGTTTTTAAAGTTTATCTCCCTGAAGCTGCTTAACTTCATTTTTTTAGAAATAGTTAGGAACTAGAAATGGTGTAGAAAAAATACCACAGGTTAAAAAGATGTGAAGGGTTACATTATTTTTCATTTCTCGTTTTGTGTAAGCTCAGGTGCCAGAGGTTACTGGTGATTACTGCTGATTAAAGCTGCAGGCTGTGGTAGTTTTTTCCAGCCTAGGTCTGGCAAAGGCTCTTCTTCTCAGTCTCTTTTATGCTGTTTCTTGGATTAGCAGGAGTGAAGAGTTGCAGTATCAAAATGTTTGCTGTTGAAAAGCTGTAAGTTTGATTTATTTGCTTGTATGTGGTGGTGGCAGCTTTGTTATTCCTAGGAGGCAATGGGAAAAAGAAAGTGTTGGAGGGACATCTTGGGATTTGTAGTAAACATACCATAGGTAAGCAGAAAGGTAGATCTAGGTTATGCTCAGCAGATATGTTCTGGAGGAGGGTGACTTTCTATTTGGTGTGTGTAGTGCTCCTGTGTTGGCAATACTGTAGAGTGTTGGAATGTGGAATTGTCTGGGAGGGAGGAATCCTAGATTTTGTATGTGTCTTCTTCTGGCTTGGAAAAACTTTCATATACCAAGTTGTTCTGATCCCAATGTTGCTTTCAGTCAATATCATTAACAGTAATTGATGGTAATTGTGAAGGACTGTCCCTATCCTAGGTACTGTTTGTTTTAACAGAGTGAAATTTCTTTGTTCAGTGTAAGCTGTGTCACTGTTTACCAATATGTGATGTTATAATTATATATTTAGTGAAGGTTTTGCCTTGTTTGTCCTAAAGCCAAATAATTTTACATAGTACAAATATTGATCCCCTCCTTTGCTTTAACTTTCATTCACTAACGGAACTGCACATGTGATCTTAGAATAGTATTACACCTCTTTTATTTATTTTATTTTTTCAATTTTCACTTGGCAAATCCAATTTAGAAAGGATGAAGTAATAGGTAAAGTTGCAGCTAAAGAAAGTCTCTTAATACTGAAAACTCTACAGCAGAAAATCATTATTATTTTGCTCTCCTTTTTCTCTCTTCTAAAGTGTAAATCATATGCTTAATTGGGAATTTTGCTTCTTGATAAAACTTTAAATAAATCCTTACCAATATTAAAAACCAAAGATGAAAAATATCCTTCCTAATTCATGAGTCTCTGAAATCAGTGAGTAGTTTGCTCATTAGATTAGACTTTTTTTTAATCTATGAAATATATAACTTCTCACTTGGTGCATCTAGCCAAAAACACTTCTCCTCAAAATGTAATCACAGTTTTCTTAAGGTTTCTGATATAAATATATTTCCTTTGTCTTTTAAAAGGCATTAAAAGTGGAATTATCATATTCATGGGAAGCAATGTCAAGTTAAAAAGCACAGAGAATGGTGTCTTGTAGCTTCTTTGTTTCTGTGGGCCATGGTGACCTGGCAGGATCTGAGTAGCTGGTAAGTGAAGGCACCTGCTTCAAATTCCCTCTATAATGTAATTTTTATCCTTTTTTTCCAAAGTTACTCTTTGTTTCTCTGCCAAGGAGCTTTCTCAGTCAGTCTGGTTTTGTTCCATTGAGACCAGACATGTTTATTTCACACATTTTCCATGTTGAGGTGATGCAGCTTCAGACTACTCACTGAAAACAGAGTGAGGCCCCAGTCATTAATGCGGCTTGAGGGGAGAGCACATTGTAGCCAAGAATTTGGGATGGTATTTGAAAGTAGTTTTAGACATCCTTTATCATTTAGTGATTTTGGATTGTGTAAAGTAATCTGAGGGTTCTGTGGTGAGTAGACACTGTTCTTGGAGACGCCATGCCATTTTATGAGTGAGCATGGCCATGGATTGGTGGTTTTTGCTTTGGGTGCATGTTTGTTTCAATTTGTTGTTTGTTTGTTTTTCTGGACTGCCTGACTGCTTGATGTGGGCACATGATGAAAGACTGGACAATTGGGATTTGTTATCACTTTGTGAGGCATTAAATATTAATTAGTGTTGATGCTTTAGGTTACAGAAGGAAAAAAATAATCAATATCTGGTTGTGAAGAACAACAATGAAGTTTTGGGCAGTAGGGAATGTTTTTAGAGATTGTGTTGGACTTAATTACTGCATTTTTTTAATAGTGATGAAGGAAGCATATTATACGCGAAATAGCTCACCAAGACTGCTTTAAGTTGTTTTAATTTAGAGAATTAAAAAAACTTTTAATGGGAAAGTAGTTTCAACAGAGAGAAAAAAAGGAAAACAGTAAATTCTTTTGATTTTCTTTGTCAAAGTATACAAAACTTCTAGAAAAGTATAGTTGTGTGTGTATATCTGCATATCTATATCTACACACTTACATGTATATGTAGGTATCATAATGAATTTTACTCAGGTTGTCAAGGGTTGATGATACTTTTTTTGGTCCTTCCAATAAGTGGCAGAAGTAGCACCCAAAGTACAAGAGCACCATAGGGCTTATTTAGAAACTTCTAAGAACTTTCTCAAATAATAATTTTTGGTCAAATGCTGCACATGTAGGCTTTGGTATGGAATGGTCTTAAGACTTGTCATACTGTTTAAATAATTGCAGCAGTGTGTAAGAACCAACCAGTGACACATTTTCTTTTCAAGCTTCTAAAAGAATTTCAGCAGCTTGAATTGAACTGTCACAACAGTGGTAGATGTTCTTACAGAATTGAACTTTGCAATAATTTTCCCTTGGTACTGTTACAACATTGGACATTGTAAATCTCAGCAGGCTCAGTGAGTTAAAATGGAACATCATGAAAACTAAATTCCAGAGCTGTCAAATCAAGACACAGAAATAATATTAACTCTTGTAGCACTCTACATTATAAAACTCTTCTGTGTAACACTGAGCATGGCAACCACTTTGGTGATTGCTAAATGAAACTGTGTTTTGGTTCATGCCTCAAAAAAGCAGTTATGACAAATAACCTGAGCAGAGAGAGAGGGGAGTTTGGAGAACTGGAGCACTTCATTTCAGAATTACTAGGTGTTATAGCAGTGATAACGGAGATTTCTATCAAAACAATTCAGAGGTCTTTCAAACTGAACTAAGCTTGACTGGTCTAAGTGTCAAGGGCATTGTAGCCTTCTGTTTTGTTAGGAGTTACATAGCCTAATCAGTTTTTTTAAAAGAGAGAGAAAAAAATTAAGCATGTCTCTGAGCATAGGCTTCATTGATCTGAATCCTAATAATTTCTGTGCAGGATTGAAAGCAGATTTAATGCTGCAGGCCTTCCAATTTGAATTTTTAGGACCAGGCTAGACTTCCAAACAGCTACACTGGTAGCCCACTGCAAGAGCAAGAAAAATTCCTATTGCATATGGAGATGTTGTAAGAGGCCTCTACATTTTGATCAAAATACAGAGGTAAACAGGGTAGAAAAACCAACTGACTATAAGGCAAAACACTAGCCTTCAGCTGAATATTCAGAGAAGCTTAAGTGTCTTGGTCAGTAAGGTTTTTGACAGTCCTGTTATTCTGTTTGTCAACTTTGAATCTGTGTTGTCAAAATCTTGCAAATCACTTGCAAATGAATATATTTTTCAGGCAGGGTTCTTTAAAGGTAAGTGACTTTGAATTTCATGCTTGCAAACCAATCAACAAATACGATTGCAGTTGCCATAAAAATTTGTCTGAAGATTTAATGTGGTAGAAATAATAACATAACTTTGGATTAAAGGAACATGATGAAAACTATTTGTCATATGCAGTTTTAAAAAAACAGATACAAGCAAAACCAATAGACCAATCATATAAGCGTTCATTATCTTGTGGACCATCTACAATCTATATAAGATGCAAAGAAGCCAATATACGTTTGGCAAAATTCTGCTTGCTAGACATTAAAAAAGAGAAGCCTTTTATGTTTAGATGAGGTATGCCCACAGTCTGGGGAGGATATCAGAAGGGTAAGGAAAAATTGCTGAAAGAAGACCAAGAAATGTGTTACACTGCTTTAGTCATTGGTCTGTCTTATTTGAAATGCTTTAGTTTCCACAGAGCCTATAAATTCTTTCTTGAAAGTTCAATAAAATTATGTAGCCCTATAAACATCTGAGCTGCAAATCAGACTTTGTTCAGAAGTTTGGGTCTGTGACAGGAAGAAAATAATTAAAATGATTCCTTGAGAAGAAAAAGCAGACTGAATATTTTGGCAGAACCTTAGACACTTTCATGACTGGTATTAAGGGATGAAGGTTCCCCTTGTTGTAAGTAGACCTTGGGTTCTCCAGCAAAAGTGACTGACAGTGAAACTTCTAAGGGAAGGAGTCTGGCAAAAAAAGCGCCAACAAAAAACCCCAAAGAAAGGAAGGCAGTAGGGAACATTTGGAAGGCAACTGAATTTCCTTGTGGATATTAAATGACAGTAGAGGAAGTAGGGTTGTTGTTATATCTGAATCTAGTTGCCTGGGAAGGGCTGGCAAAAACTGTTCTGCATGTTCCTCACAGAGCTCCAATTGCTGTGACCCCACTCTCCTCACAGAGAGGAGATGTATTTCACATAGCTTGATTTGAGACCTGTAAAGTCTTTTGGAGAAAAATGTTAAAAATTACTTCAGCTGTGCTGGATTTGGGTTTGCTAGTTTATTCTAAGTTTTGGAGAGTAGTGTTGCTACTGTGTGTAGACACTTTTAAGTGATCTCGTAGAATAAAAGTCTGGAGCTATTGTTACATTACTGTTAGCAGTTAAAGGAGAGGGAAGTGCAAAGTATCATCATTAGCCATCAAGATGCTTTCTAGCTTAAGAGACTTAATGTGATTTAAGGTAAAAATCCTTGCCTTGGGAAGTACTCTGCTTACTGTCGTACTGTAGAAACATCCCTTTCAGTTCTTAGTTCATCAGCAAACAACATAAGCTCCATCACCCAGTACACTTAGATCACCTTTTATGAAGTAAACAGAGCCAAAGTGCTCTGAAAGGAAAATGGAAAATACTGGCAGATCCTTTTGTGGAGCTAACAGTACTGAAGCCAGTAGCTGTATTTGCTCTGACTCATATTAAGTTGTTGTCCTTGCCCTTCTACTCCTCCTCACTCTCTGCAAAGCCATGATTAAGTGCTAGAAAGAAAGTCTGTCTTCCACACAGCCATGGGATGGTGGGAAAGAAGTGGTCTGTGATTTAATACAAGTGGCTTCCTGGGTAATGCAGAGACCTCAAAATCTGTGTAGAATAACACTCAAAAAAAAAAAAAAAAAAAGGAAGCAACTGCAGGCTTTAAAATTATTTGATGTTTTTGCAGACATCACAATTTGAAAACAGCTTTTTCTGAGTCTGAAATATTCCATGTAGGACAATGTGTGTCTTGAATAACTCAAGGTGTAGCCTCAAGTGTAGTTGCATTTATGCTCATGATATCTGGACTAAGCATCATTTGGAAGACACGTATCTATAAAATCCATGACCCTTCATCCGATACAGAAAGAATTCCCATTAAGGTGAGTTTTCTCCAGATTAGCTGCTTTGGGGAATTGTACCACATCCAGGAGCCTGGAGGAACTGAAGAGATATATAGATTTGCCTTATTTCACAAGTTTGTCCCTTCCATTGTTAATAAAAGCTATTCCAGTAGTCTTTCTGGAAAAATCTGTACATCTCTGTGTTCTGCATTTTAGAATGCGATACATAACTGCCTGGTGGGGATAACAAGCTAGCCTGGTAGTAATGGTAGCACATCTCAATGCTGTGCATTGTGGCTATGGTAATAAACATTAATTTCACACTAAGAACACAGCATGCTAAATACCTTTTTCTTTTTTTATTTATGCCCTTTTTAAGGTGCTAGAAAACACCATGTTTTTCCTCCCATTTTTCAGTCAGGACACAAATGAAAAGCTATTTGAAGGATGTATGAAAGAAATGAACTTTGCATGTAGAAGTACTTCAATAAATGCTTTGGCATTAAGATTAAAATTGGAGCTTGTTCCATCTCCCTGCACGTTGTCTTCCCCCTCACTTCTTCCTCCTCACTGCCTTCTGAATTTGCTTGTCTTCAGCTGACCTGAATTATGATATTATTCCATACAGGACTTTTGAGCAGGATTGGTGTCACAGGCTGAGCTGCTTCAGTAAAATAATGCCTGTCATTTTTTTTTTCTCTGTAGTAGCCAGCTCAACACAGATCAGAAAGTAGGACAGTGTATTTATTTTTTTGATATTCATAATAAATCTAATATGCTTTTTTATCTTTCTGCAGGTTGCTTTGTCTCAGAATAGATCTGATCTAGCCTCCACAAACACACCACCATCCAGCAACTGAAATTATTTTAAAAGAAAAGTAAGGTTAAATTGGCAGTGTAAGTATCTCTTGATGCGACTTCAGAAAAATTTATGTGACCCATAAGTACAAAATGGTGAAGTCTGTTTCCATCTGGAAAAGGCAGTCTTTCCATGTGTGAGGTGGGAGAGGAAATGGCACTGAATGCTTTTTGATCATCATTTCCTTGAAATATTTCATATGCAACATCCCCAGAGACCATTTTGCTCAGAGAAACAAGTATTCAGTGACTTCCTAGGAAAAATAATAAGCTAATGTGTCTGGCTTTGAGAAGTTATACTGGAGTACATATGCCTTCTTCCTCTCTCCTGTATTTTCAAACTGCCTCCCAGGGCAGTATTATGAAAATTTTAAAATAATTTTATGCTGTCTTCAGTAAATATGATTGCCCAAGATATTAGACTCCAAAGGATGTTATTAATCAGTAGAAATGATACATTTAAGGTCAAAGAAAATTTGTTTGTGTTTTGTGTTCAAATCTTTCTCATTTTAAATGTGAGTTATTTGGATCATCTGGGACAAAACTGTTTCCCACTTGAGACCATTTAAATTAATTATCACAAAGCCTTATTTGTGCAAGTACTTTATGGTTTTTGTCAAAAAAAAAATTAAATAAAAAAGTAAAAGGGCACCAGATGCCAGAGGTTATCATGTTTTCTACAACATTGCTAAAAGTCAAGGTAGTATAGCCTGATTTTGCCTACAGAAATAAGCATTTGTTTTTGGGCAAATATGTGTAAATTCACCTTCACATGTATCATCATCAGTCTCACCAGATTCCTGCATGTCAGCCAAGGTGGTGAGAGCCCTAGGGACACAGGGTGAAAAAACGAGAGTCAACAGTTCCAGAGATTGGAGAAAACGGGGCTGTGATATTTGTTGAGAAGCAGTTTTTAGAGGGAATATTCCAAAGCCCCTGTTTTTGTTTTGTTTATTTTGTATTTGGGAGGCCCAGTCTGTCAGGCACCAAACTCTATTGCTTGCACAGCACTGCTGATGAATTTCCAAATGCAACACCCGAGTGAGGTGAGGTAGGTTGTGTCAGCTGGTGAGAGGTTTGGTGAAGCCCTGTACTGTCCAGAGGCATCGTTCTCGTGCTGCAGCTCTGTGTGAACTGCACTGGTCTCTGAAATGTGCAGTTGCTACAAACAAGGTCTGGATTTCTTGCAAGGCTGTTCCCGGAGCTCCCAGTTTGTGTCTGTGATGGGCCTGTTGCTGTGGGAACTAATGAAGTTCTAAAGCCAGCAGTAAGATTTCCTTCTGCTTTGATTCCCTGGAGAGGATGAGCAAGTCCTTTTCAAATGCAAATCTTTAGTGTGCAGCCTTAGTAGAGGGAATAAAGATGGGAAGGAGAATAAATCTGTATTAAGCTTCAGGCATTTTCAAATTGCTTGTGCTACCGGTGCCCTTTTTTAACCTTTCTTTTTTCATTTCTGCAGAGCATTACCTTGCATAAGCGCTGCTATGCTAAAATCAGTCTGCTGTTTGGGAGTGATTTTTCTTTTCTATGTGTAGGAAGTTGGTGATTTTGGTGGGAGTCTACATTCTTCCCTCCCCAATGATGGGGAAATAGAAAGCTTCCTGCTCCCCCAGAATGATCATGTGCAGTTTTTTACCTTTTCCAGTAATGCACATTGTGGGGTTTTTCTGTTTGTTGGTTGGTTTTTATGTAGGGTTTTTTTTCCCCCACAAGTAAACAGAAGCATAGGATGTGGCATGAAGGGAGGAATTCTGCCAGTGTCAATTTGTAGCTCTCTTCTAACTGGGCTCAGAGAGTTATCATTGCCCTTGTTCCCTTCTTTTCCTCTGCCAGTGAGAGCCCCCACCTTATGTTTTCATCATTACCTAATACTGGATTGCAGAGAAGTAATTTTAGATTTCCTTTTTTGACCTGCACAAATATTTTGTTCTGCAGCTTGTCATCAGTACTAAGCTACTAATTACAAAGTACATTCTTCCCGCATTCCTGAAGTAGTTATTTCCGCAAAAGACTGCAAAGCGTTCAGCACCTTTCCTGCAAGGACGTGCAGAAGCCTATAATTTGGGAACCAAACTATGTTCAGTGGATGTTTAATCAAAAGTTGAAACTAAAAGATGACTGTTGTTACTTGCAAAAATATGTTGTCTGCTTGATGATTTTAAAGCTGCCTTCTCCCTGGAAGGCTTGCAATTTACATGCTTTAGAAAAAACTCATGATGGCTAGGTCAAGATTGCTGCTGCAGTTGGAGAGAAAGTGTTCATTTCAAGTGTTGCTCCTATGTTCCCTTAACCTAGGACTGACTGTCCAGTGAGCTCCTTCGAGTCTATCAGCCTTTAGTTCTATTACTGCCGCCAGTGCCACTATGGGTCCTTGAACTGGAATCATGGCATAGGGCAGTAACAGGTAAATGCAAGAGAGGGCAGTATTGCTGGGAGGTGTGACAGCATTGAATGCTAGAGAATCTAGCCTTAGGGCAGATACAGTTCTGTAACATCTCCCTGAATCACCCAATAAATGGCTTGGATCAGTTAAAAGAGGAATAAATATTGTCTGTCTTGCAGATGGGGCGGTTGTGGTGTATCTATTCAAATGAATGATCAGTGAATCAAAATACAAGTTTTCCTTATTCAGTAATCAATATCAAGGCTATTCAAAAGTCTTAATTTGGGGGTAGCATTAGGATTTCACTGCTATAGTTCCATTGACTTCAATGGCATGACTTCTTCTCAGGGGAACAGAAAAAGTAGCTGGACTCATGTTTTCGAAGTTTCTTTTAATTCTAGTTACTAAGTAGGTTGTGACTTTTGCCTACCATGTGTTTCCCATAAAAGCCCTGGCTGCCTTGAGTGCTATATGATAGGTTGTCTGGAAGTCACAGACAAAGTGCATGCACTATGCTAGAAAGACTTTCTGAAATATCTTGTGTACAGTAGCTGAGGCTGCCACATGCTGCTTATGCTACAGTGTCTGCATGTGGTCACAGTTACAGTGTTCACACTGCAGCTTTCTCCAGAAAATTATCCAATGATGAAAGGTCTTTAGTGCATACAGGGTGATGTAAAAACAAGTTAAAAATAAATCTGTGCAACATCTAAGAAAAGGAAAAAGAGACTGTGCAGGACAATGCAAGCCTGTGCTTTTGTGGACAGTGGCAGGGAAGGGAAAACTAAAAGCACATGTCAAAACAAATACATTGAAGAATATAAGAAATATTCTCTCCTTCCAGATTTATTTTCTGTAATAGAAACCAAGATTGAGAGTTAAAAGAGAACTAATCTCTGTGTTGTGTCAATGTAGAATGTCACAGTCTTCAGCTCGTAGAAGGCAGGTTAAAGGGTGATCACACAAAGCCAGAACTTTACTGAGCCATTTTATGAAACTTACTGTTTATTTGACATGTGGCAATAGCAAACTACCAGGATTTTCATGCTGGGGAGGGTGTGTGGGAGGGGTTACCACTTTGCTAATGGTTATAAACCTTCAAGTCTGAAAACTGACCATTTGTGTGTAAAAATCACCTTCATTAAAGAAAAAGAAGTTTACTATTTTTTTTTACCTCTTTTCCTTTCTTGACAAACTGTGTTTTTTTAACCCTCTGAATTCAACACAAGATCTTCCACTTTCAGTTATCATAGGACACTATTTAACCTTCACATCATCCCTCAGTCTTGTGGTGTAGGTGGTCTTGTACCAACTACTGTGGTTTCCCTTCACAGTGCAGGTTGTGCTGCATACAAAGGATACATCACTGGGACAGCATAGCTGCCTTCAGTGGTATTCCAGAAGGGACAGTGATGACTTGGTAATATTTCTGGGAAGACAAAGAGAAACATTTGCAGAAACCATTGCTGGCAGTGTAGTTGAGCTGTAGAGCAGACAGATGAGCTGCTGGCGTCTGGTGTATTCTCCCTCAGCAAAGGCTCCGTGCCAGGGTATGACATCATGGACTAATGGATCAGGCTTGTGCTGGTGCATCAGGACTACTGCTTCTGTCTTAAGGAACAGTTTCCTGCAAAGTCCAGAGGTAAACTTTGATGGTCTAGACACACAGATTTTGGGCTGAATCCTGCAATTCACTGCTTCTGCAAAGAGGCAACTGAGTAGCCACAAATTCTAGGCTTGACCCTATACTGGTTAAAATTTGTGGACTTTCTGCTGAAAAAAAGAATTACCAATGCTGTTGGAATTCTTAAGGGTTTGGAAAGACAAAGATTTAGAAGCCAACATTCTTGTTATTGAAAAAAAAAAAAATTTAAAACAGCAGAGCTATTTTCATGTACATGAGTGATCTCTTTTTGGTTAGTTCTGTATGAACTTCTAATAAATTGCTCTGTAATTTGGGAGAAGGGAAAGAGAATAATCCCTGGCATGGAATAGAGAAATTCTGAATAAAGATGATGACCATAAAATCTTCCTGTCTGTGCTCTAGTATGGCTTTCACCATCTGACATATAGGTATGATAACTGAGGAAACCATGTGATGTTTTAGGTCGTTTTTGGAATAGAGAGCCTTTCCTGAACAGACAGAACCTTGGATGGATCAGGAAAAAGGCAAATGTCTTGCTGAAAAATCTGTCTTCTCTGCATCTAAATGAAGTTGGGACTGTAAGGCTTTTATGAGGAAAAGCTGATGATTAAGTCTTTTGAGTGTGCATAAGCACGTAATAAATCTGGATCTGAACTCTGCAATGTGACTGACTGTACAGCAGGGTGTATCTGAAAAGCTATAACTTTGAAAGCTGTGGAAAGATTTTGCAGTCCATTCTCCAGTTCTGCACCTTGAATTAATCAGTTGCAATTTATACTTCTGTTTTGATTATGGAGCAGTTGAGTAACTTACATAGCAGTACAGGAGCTAGATTTATAGTGGAAATGTATTAAGCCCCGGGAGATAAATATCTAAAATCCTATTTGTATTCTAAATAGAAGGAAAATGTGTGGGAAGGTGAGAGGGATTTAGTGTATTTAGTCTTTAGTATCTGTTTAGCAGAGGTTTTCATAGATTAATAGGAGCAGCCTTCTTGGTTGCAAGGAAAATTCTCACTGGGTTGTATGAATTTCTTTGCTCTCTGGGTTTGTTCTGTAGAATTATTCTGACTTATTCATTAGCAGGTTTACCCTGAGTAAATGAGATCCAGCTCGTATTTTCTGTAATACTGTGAATGTTAAGAAATAATCATGTTGTGGCCAGGTATATTTGATCTGAATTCATCATGTTAGTCAAACTCACTTAGCAACTATTGTAAACCTTAAGAAACTCTTTGAGAGTGTAAATGGCATTTTTTAGGTTGCTAAATCTGAACTTTGGTTAAGTATCATGAAAAACTTAGAAGTGAATCTGAAGGAGCTGCTGTGGAGACAGATGGGCAGAAAAAGACAAGGAAGTACGAGGGTTCTACCCTGTCCAGGTGAGATTTATGAAGTTGCATGCACTAGTCTTAAATGGGAGAGGAGAAAAGAAACCAAAATGAAACCAAGTTTGCTGTATCCTCTGTTTTCCTGGACACATAGGATCACTTTCCAAACATGGAGAGGGAGAGTTCAGAATTTGACACAAAGTTATTGTTACCAACTGGGAAGTGAACCTACTTGTAGGTAGAAGGGGATAGTGATGTAATTATTCTTGTACATCCTAGCTTTTGATAGGGCCAACCCACAAAGCTCTGAGTGTGCTGTTTATTTGAGCTGCAAATCAAGATTCCTTTCTTTTGATGAGGAATAATAGCTACTGTAGAAATGGTGGAGTATATTGTAAGGAATTTGAGACTCTTCAAGCCTGTATTAGAGAACGGAAAAAGGAAAGAGAAATGACAGTGCCAATGAACTCACTTGCAATAATCAAAAATTTTGGTTCTATTGTAGAGGGTAATCAAATCAAGCCTTGCAAAAATGCTGATGCTTTCTCACACCAGTACTTAGGTCAGAAAAGTTAGTTGCAGGTGTCATTGCACACTGTTTTTGACTGTTTCAAAGGGTGGGGGCAGCACGTTCAGAAGACATCATTTTCAGTCTGTACCAGAATAGGAAAGCTTTTGATAGCCTTGTTTGGAGGGTGGTTTAGTTTCTGCTTGGGTTTTTTTTGTTGTTGTCTTTTTCTTTTTTGTTTTAATTTCTTTGTTCTGGTTTTGCTTTTTTCTGTACCTCTATGTCACAAGATTTAATTCAAAGGAGAGCTTGAATTTAAGACCCAAAAAAAGGAAGAAAGGCAGAAGGAAAGCAGGATGCAATTCTCTAGAATTTTCTGTTGTTATGTAACTAGGAGAAGAAAAACATATATTCTTTCAAAGATGAAAGTGTTTCTCTTTTTTTTCTTCTTCAAAGAGTTAGTTAGCCTCCTGCCATTGTCAACAAGTGAAAAGAAAATATTTGGGTCTTACCATGCTAAAGTGGCCCCAATTAATTTTTTTTTCCTGGATTGTTTGAACATTAATCAAGACTCCCTTCTGGAGGAGTGTCAAGAAACCTTGACTGATCTGTGGTCATATTTTCTGACAGATGTACATCATGATGCGAGGAATGATTTGATTGTACCTTTCCCTGTACTAAATTTCTCTTTACTCCTCCGACTATGATTCAGGCATTTTACCATTTCACTGTGGAAATGGAGGCCTGTCCACAGTCATCAAAGCCCTTAAAGCTGTCCCCGGGGCATTCTCCCGTGTCACTGATAAATGTGACAGATCTGATGTGCAGAAAAAAATGAGCAGAAGGAGACAGGAAGGGGTTAGTGTGTCCCTTACTATTGAAATTACAGCCAAATCTACCAAAAAAATGTCTTAACTTTATGGGCTAGCACATTTGTGCAAAGCAACTATTCATGCTGCATACCTGTCTCATGGGTCCTTTTCTCAATAGATACAAAACATTCCCCTTCCTGCAAATTACCATGTGGAATTGAGGGGCCACGTGAGATGCAGCAGCATGAGATGTTGTACAGCAATATCATTAGCAGCCTGTAAAGGCTATTCAGAATGCTTTGTAGCTGTTACACTTACCTGAAGATAACCGTATAGCAAAGCTAAAATATTGCAGGTCTTTTGTGAGTGAAGCATGCTGCTCTATCAGTCTTGATTGTACCTATTGGATTCTTGTGCACACACATACATAGTTGATTATGCAGTTAGGATATATGTGCTGCATCTTATTTATCTGTTTATCAGGATCAATTCTTTATGGTTGTATTTATCCTTTAATTTATAATTGGTTTTCAGAACTTGACATCTATCCTGAATAAATCTGTTAGCATTCTTGGTTTTGAATGTCCTTTAATTTGCTTTGCTGTCAAGAGTCTATACATAAGACAGAAATATTCATGTTTCACTCTCTTTCATTTTCAGTTTAGGCTGCATCAGTTTTATTCCATTCGTTCTTAGTAAGTCTAAGGGCCATTGTAGAGCTGTGAATACAGTTCTTTCAGAAAAAAAAAATTAGCCTGAACTTTGGCTCTGTTTTTTAAGTAGAGGGTTTTTTGTGAGGCCACTCAGAAGTGGAGTACTCTATTTTTCTCTTTCATAGTGAATTTCAGAAAAAGCAGGTTGGATACTGGGAACATACTGACCTTCTTGCCCTTACCACACAGGTTCTAAAGGATATTTTTCTCCCCAAAGTGTCCTGCTACATAAACAGATGACCTACCTGTTTACCAGACTCATTCCTGGACATGAAATAAATTTCAGTGACTCAGTGCTTCCTATTAAGTAATATTGCCAGTATTCAGAGGAAGGTGGTGGAATTTTCCATGTTCTCTGTGGCAAATCATTGATTTCCAGCACATCTGAAAGGCTTACTGCAGATGTCTTTCTGATATCACTTCCTTTTAGAAATTGAAGAGATATTTTTGGTATCTTAGGACCAGGTAATATACAAGTATGTATGCATGAATAATGTTACACCAGTAACCATTTCTCCAACTATAAAATGAATGGAACAGCTACAAATAGATGGTTTTCAGATATGCCATAAGAAAAGTGAACATCATGTGAATGATTTTCTACAGTCACAATATGAAAGGCTGCTGCTACCTGTGGACCATTCCGTGGTCCGTTGTTATTTTATTTAATCATAATCTTTGATCTTCTACACGACCATTCATAAATTTTAGGTGTGGTCCTGCATTTATCTGTAAGTAATGACTTTGTTGCTGCATAGATCCCCATGTGATTGTTGTTATGGCTGTGTCTATATGTGGCCATTTTTGTGACAAAAATGGATCTGAGCATATAGGGAAATCTTGAGCCCATGTGTTACTCATGAGTGCATTTTTGTTTCAAAGACTAAGAAATGAGTAAGATCCTATGCTGCCCTTTTGTGTCTGCCTGGGTGCTGCAGTATCTTTTGTCAACTTGAAAAAGAGGTCAAAAGCTCAGTAGGCAAGAAAGCTGAACTTTTAAGCTTTATTTTCCAGGATAAAGGCAAGCAGCAACATAATATTCCTATAATCTCTATTGGTGATGATTCCTCTGTGAGTCTTTCCTAAGATGTGTCCTAAACAGTTGAAAGGGAATGGGTGTGTATGTGGTTTTTTATGTGTGTATTGATATGAACAACAATGGATATTGGGAGCTATTTGTAATATATTTTTTCTATTTTGATGAAAATTGGACAGAAATCAATACTGGTTGGCTACTTCCCATGAATGCAGTTTGCAGAGGCTTTGTACCTGGCTGAATGTAATGTTGGGGTAGAAAAAAAAAAGCTAAATTAACTCCTTGGTTGAAAGATCTTACATGGTAATCAAATCCCTTTATATCAAGCCAAACTGCCTTTGCTTCAGGTGTGAGTTAGAACTTACCAAACGCTGAGCTGGGAGCCAGTGAAGCTGTGTGGGTTTGCCCTAGCTAAGGTATCGGAACGCCCCAGTTTGCATCATGGTATGTATCATCTCACAGTAGAGTCAGTATCGTGATTGGTTTTGGTGGAAGTCATAGGTGTCCTACTGTAACTGTCCTCTCCTTCAGATTATTTTCATAGCTCCATTGAAGGGTGAAAGATCTCTTACATGATCTGCAGTGTAACTTGGAGTGATTTACATGGTTGAGTCATTGATCTGACTTATAGTGGCTTGAGGCTTGATGTTTAGCAGTGAATGGAGAATGATTGAACTGGGGGCAGTGGCACTGGTATAAAAAGGGATATGGAAGACTAATGAAGTTCTGGAAAACAGAATGAATTGGTATCTTGAAAAAGAAATTATAAGGTTGCACAAATTCTTTTGAAAAAGAATTTGGCTGAACTCATCCTATAAAACTCTTGTGTGGCCATAGCCAAAGAAGTGGTAATTCTTGTCTTGGTCATGAGTTTACAGTGCAGTAATTTTAATGCTAAATATAGAGAGACATATTTAACATGTATATATAACAGTAGCTTTGAATAATGTATTGTGCTATTATAGCTAAATGTTTAACCAAAAGATGAATTCACAATAGATTCATTTTAGCTCCTCTAAAGATTTTGACTGAATGTCAAATTTCTACTCAGTAGCAAAACACTTACTTGATAATTTTAAATCTGGAAAGTAGATCATGAGTGTCAGACACTGATTTTAGTGAGGGGGTGCAGTATTCTTAAGAAATGTTACCTTTTTTCCTGTGTATTTTCTCATGTACACCTGATTTACTTGATCATCACCATATTTTTGCCTGTAATTTTATAGGCATTGTCTGTATGTCAATTAAGGGATTGGATGGATACAAAAGGCTCTCCTCTGGAATGTTCCCTAATTTTTTTTATCACAAAGTACTTAAGTGCAATGTTTCCATATGTGTTGTACCACTTTTTACCCTAAATAACCTGAATGATAGGCAGCCATTATCACTATATCATTTCTTCATGACTCATTTCCTAAAAGTGAAGCTGTGACCAGTCGGTCATTTATTTAAGGAGAAATACTGTTAATCTGTCAATTCTGTCATGCACTGAGAATGTATGAAATTCATGCTCCTTGCATCTACCTACATACTTGATTAGTGTAATATATTTTTAAATCATGCTTGGGAGGTTAGTGGATTTTTTTGGTAGCTTACATTAAAAATTCACCAAAGCTGTACACTTTTTAAGCCCATAGTCTTTTTTAATCAGTGAGTTATGTGTATTTCAATTTACTGAGCAGTTTATTTTCTTTTAATTTTTTTGAAAGGCCACTATACCTAATTTTAAAAGTAAAAACAAAGTTAATTGTATTTTCCACTGAAGGGCTGCAATTTCTTGTGAGTTGCTGCAATCTTTTTTCTGTTTCCAGGAAGACAACTTCAATAAATATCAGATGTAGAATGCCGTGACATATAATGACATTGCTGCAGCAAAGCTTGTAGACTTGTCACATGTGCCTTAGACTTTTGTCACTAAAACTACCTGGGGAAAAAAAATCCAGTTTATTTTTCGTTTCTTTTTGCTTTGTTTCCTCCCCAGAGTGATACCTTCTAGACACCATGCCTAATTCCTCTCTCTAATATATTAAGGTAAATGAAGACTGAAAAGATCAGTGTCATACTTGTAATAGTGTTGCCCTTGTTGAAGGAGAGAGGCTTTTGCCTGAGAATTGTGATAGTTCAGCTTATTGGGTGCTTCTTCTGGAAGAGTGATTTTTCATATTTTTGTGGGTTTTGTTTGTTTGCTTGCTTTTTTGTTTTCTTTGGTTTTTGTTTTTGTGGTTTTGTGTGTGGTGGTGGTTTTGTTTTGTTTACTCTACTGATACATCTAAGGTATGAATTCCTTCAATTTCTCTGTATTCAATGTGTTATTCCTTTTTGGGAATGAGAATATTGTGTCTTCTCGAAATTGCATTAAAGTCTAGCATCAACCACTTGGAACAAATCTCAGTGATTTCTGTCTGGACAAGCAGCAGTGACATGGATCACATTTACTCCAACCTGTTGTGTATTCTGAAGTTATATATAAATGCTTCAAGGGTCAGTTTGATAACTCATGAGGTCACCAAAGGAACTTGAATGACAACAACCACCATTTAAATCTCACCAGCTGCCTCCAAACAGTTGCAGAGACATCCATCTAGTGCTGCTGTCCATGAATCTCTGTGCCTTCTGTGTGGCCTGCTAATAGCCAAGGGACAGACTGTTTAAGGGATACCCTTGCCTCCTAGCTTTGAAAGGGGAGCTTTCCCAGCAAGCTTGTGCCTCATACTTCGGGAGAGGTGGAGGTTACAGTGGGCAGGACAACCAAACCTTTGGATGGAATAAGAGAGAAAGGTAGAGTTTGATCTCCTGCGAAGCACCTGGTTGAAATATTTGCCAGTGTTTTAGGACATCAATATCCCATCTCGAGAGCTTTCTAAAAATAAGTGTGTTTAATTCGGTGGGCAGGTTATAGAAAAGCATAATTGTAAGCATGTTTTAATTTTTATGTATCAGTACTACTACCTTGGTGCCAAGCTGGTGATCCGTCTCTGGCATTCTCAGTGCAGCTCTTCCAGGTCTTGTTTTATTTTTTTTTGTGATCTATCTATCTATCTATCGTCTCAAGTCTTCTACATTAATTTTACAGGCAGCTGTAGCATTTCTCTAATGGATGAGAAGTCTGTTCTGTACCAAAGACACCAAAAAACTGGATGTTGCAATATGGAATACTGTATTATTTAGGGCTATAATCTTCAAAAGGCACTTAATGCCCATCTCAGGGAAAAAGCCTTCAGTTTCCCTAGGGCTTTCGAGAAAGCTGAGTTGAAACTTTGTTATCCATCTTTTTGAAGTATTCAGAACAAGGCAAGACACTTTACTCCTCAACCTCCCTGAAGCTCCCAATTATTATTTTTTTTCTAGTCAGTAGGAGTTGTGTACCTGTTGCGGACCTGCTCAGGTCCCAGCTGTCAACCAGGAGCTAAACTGCCCTGCTGTATCTGTCCTGAAAATGGACCTCTAAGGTTTCACAAAGGAGTGTGGGACATGTTATGCACTGGCATAGCAAAGTTCACTCACATCCCAATCTAGATCATCGTCTGCTGTTTGAACAGTCTCTATCCTAGAGTTCCAAGCTTAATTTGTCCTGTCTTGCTTTTCTCATTGATTCTTAGGATTTATGCCAGCAATAGCAGCCAAAAAATTTTGTCTCCACTAACTGGTTTGGATCATACATTATATTTGTCAATCGAGCATCCCATGATTACAATTTTCCTCTCCCTTATTACACTGCTTGCCTGTCTGCAAATGTCACAGTACTCACTTTCATCTACTGTGGAAAAATGAGCATAATGTAAGGCTGGCTTTCCTGACCTTTTTAATCATGACTTTACGTGATTTTTCCCTGTAGAGTCACCATGGTAACACTTGTCTTTTTAAAAGTGGTAGTTGCATGTACTAATAGTTGCTATTTATACAGTCACTGATCTGCTAGTAGAGTGGAAGCAAGTGTCTTCACTAAATAAAACCTTATTTGCACAATCCAGATGCTCAAGAGAACATAATCTCCTATATAACTAACATTCCTTGACTTCTGTTATTTTTCATGTGATTTATCCTGCTGATTTGTTAAAATCCTGTTTTTTCAACATTTGCATCCTTGTTTCCAGAGCACCAGCAGTTTAAATGACTGTAAGAAGAGTTACTGTCTGTTTCTGCCACACACAAGAAGCAGTGTCTCTTTCACTTTTTCTTTTCTATGTGCACTTGTAAGTGTGTATAACTTTAAAGAACTTGCTTGCAGTGCAGTGACAACCTCATGGTTACTCAGTAGTAAAATTTTTAGCTATTAATTATTTTAGTTGTAAACTTTATTTTAAAATTTAGTTGAGTTTTGTTCATCAAAGAAAAGGTATGGTATTAATTTCTAGTTTACTTTTAAGAATGGGTGATGTTGGAAAATGATGTAGAGCAAGAATGTAGAATGCAGAATTAATATTCTCGTCATTTCCACAAAAGAATGTGAGGTTTTCAAATTTTATAATGTGCCATGCCAGAGGGATTTTAATTCCTGATTTCTATTTACTTGAGTGTCTGCTTTGCACAGCCTAGATGTCTTTTGTCCTTGGACTCTTCACATATATGTGTATAAATAGCTTCCTGCAATGTTTACAGAAACTATGTATGGCAGTCGCATTCACGTGGAGTAAGGGTGGGATCGCTGCTGTGGATTTAATACAAATCTCAGTCCTTGAGAATTTTGTCATCCCTACTTGACTCATTTTTCTCATTGTCTTCTCTCCCTGCCATTAAAAGAGTTTGTTTTGTTTGTTTGTTTTAATCAAATATTGTAAGTGCAATGTCATCAGCTCAGCTTAGAAATGAAAACAAAAGCATATCCTGGTGGGCAAAAGAGAGGCAGATCTTCGTTGCACATTATCAGTGATGGGGGGTTATATGTGTCTTGGAATTACAAATGAGTTTATGCATATGTTTAATATAGTAAAGTATTTTAAAGAGCAAGAGATAATGTACAAATTAAAAAAAAAGATTTCTAGACAAAGGTGATCCTGTAAGAAAAGATGGAAGTGAATATGAGAACAGGAAAATTAAGTAAATATTTTCTTAATTTATAGATTTAAAGAACTGATGCTGAATCACAGAATAGTTAGGATTAAAAGGAACATCTGGAGACCATCAAGTCCAAATCCCATGCCAAGACAGGGTCACCTCAAGCAGGTGACACAGGAACTCTTCCAGTTGAGTTTTAAACACCTCCAAGGAGGAAGACTCCATGACCTCCCGGGCAGCCTGTTCCAGTGCTCTGCCACCCTCAAAGTAAAGAAGCTCTTCCTCATTCTGAGGTGGAACTTTTTGTTTTTAACTTTATGGCTATTACTCCTTGTCCAGTCTCTGGATACCACCGAGAAGAATCTGGCACCACTCTCTTGACACCCGTGTTTGAAATATCTAAGTGCATTAATGAGTCCCTTCTCAGTCTTTCTTCTCTCTACAGGCCCAGCTCCCACAGTCTCTCCTCCTAAGAGAGATGCTCCAGACCTCAAATCATCTTTGTGACTCTCTGCTGGACCTTGTCCAGTCTTCCTTGAATTGCAGGGACTAGAACTGGACACAGCATGCCAGATGTGGCTTCACTAGGGCCGAGTAGAGTGGCAGGATCAATTCTCTTGAACTGCCGGCTGCACCCTTCCCAATGCATCCCAGGATCCCATTGGCCCTCCTGGCCCCAAGGGCACTGCTGGCTCATGGACAGCTTGTCATCCACCAAGAACCCCAGCTCTTTCCCCACAGAGCTGCTCTCCAGTAGGTCAGTCCCCAGCCTGTGCTGATACTTAGGGTTATTCCTCCCCAGGTGTGGGATCCTACACTTCCCCTTGTTGAACCTCAATAGGTTTTCTCCCTCCAACTCTCCAGCCTATCAAGGTCCTACTGAATGGCAGCACAGCCTTCAAGCATATCAGTTTCTCCCCCCAGTTTTTATCATCAGCAAGTTATTCTGAGTTATCCTGTAAGGTATCAACATACATTGATCTTGTGTCTCTGTAAGAAAATATTTTGTGTTTTGTTGTGGAACAGTAATTAAAAACAAAATTGTGCTGAAAGGAAACAGCCGGAGGGAATTCTTTAAAACAAAGTACATGAATGAACATTTGAGCCAGAGCTGCACAACAGTGAATGCCAAGACTAACTATTGCTGTGTCTATCAAGTTTAGGAATGTAGATGTCATGCCAAAAATGAAAGAAACCTTCACAAAGAAGTAAGAAATTTCACCGTAGCCAGAACTACACAGGAGTTCATTTAGATACTTTGCAAAATCTCACCAGGGTAATTCATGGTGAAAATTTAGAAAATGTGAGAGATGTAACTGTTCAAACTATTGGAGAAAAATCACTAAAGGCATTCTAATGAGGAAGCAACTGAACATCAGTAAAGGTTTTACCTTGAATGTTTGACATGAAGCGACTTTTTGTGGTTCATTTCCCAGACAGCTAAAAGTTAAAAATGAGCTTGGAAGACAGCAGGGATGTGACTGATATGAGATTTGCATTTGTCTGCCTCTGGGGGGTTTGGGGATGGTGCTTGGCTCTGCTTCTCTGCTTTTATCCTTTCACTTCTGGAACCTGGAAGACTATCTTAGAATTTGGGGAGGAGGGCAGGACAGTTGTGCATGGCTGTGTTTGATTTTTCTCCTCTAAAAGACAGACATGACTTTTGGAATTCACAGAGGAGAAGGGCAGGGAATTTGGAAAGTTAGAACTTGAAATAACCTACAGGTAGAATTTCTGTCACGTGGAACAAATTTTATTCCACAGGCGATTTAGTGTAATACATGAAAGAAACCACCATTGCAAAATACTATAATTGAGATTGTTCCTGATTCTTTATGGGATTGCTCAGGCTCCTCAAATGGAGTTATTAGTCCACAATCATACCTCTTTTGACCCTAATACAGCATATATGTGAAGTTGTATAAAGATGACAACACGTGCATAATGGTAGTTGGTCTGGGTATGAATACAGCAATACAACAGGGTATAAATACCATGTTCCTTTCTGTACTTTATAGCTGGTTTACACTGATATTGTAAATTTATTGTTTCCCCACACCTGATTTTAGTACATTTAAACCATAATTTGACTTAACAATGAAATCTAGCATGAGGGAGCAGGTGGAAGAGGAAGTACAAAATGTAGTAGCACGTTGGCAATTACTATTTATACTTGCCAGCTAATAATGAGTTTCCATTGTTCCGTGAACAGAGAGCAAGTGAACTTAAAAATTAAAAACTTTTCAACTGTTGAAAAAGATGGCTGCACCCACTAAAGAATAAGATCAAAGGAGATGCTTGGACTAGTCTCCCTCTGAAGGATGCTCAGTCACAGCCTTGCTTGTGGAACACAGGGCTTTGAATCCCTGCTCAGTTCTGGCAGCTGGCAGCAGTTTATAAGGCTGCGTTTTAACCCTCCATCTGCCTTCCCAATGCTATCTTTGGTCTGGTTCCATGGTATCTCAAGGATTAGCTGTGTGCATACTCCAACAGCTTTGCATGTCTCTTGGCAATATCCGGCTTTAAACTTAATACAGTAGGAGGTCATTCTTCCCATCGCTATGCTTCTTATTTGTTTAGATTTCATGCAGTCACTGGATCTGCCACAAGCTTTAAATTCTTGCATGCTTGGTTGGCCAGTGAGAGCATGTGTATAACTTACTGATAAGTGACACATTTTTGTCATTGTTTCCAGACTGGAGTAGTTTGTTACGCCTGCCGTTTCGCGTTCAGTGGTAATCTCTTTCAGCTGTTGTATGCTAACGTGTCTTAATAAACTATTGCTTCAGAAAAAGTACCTGAATAATTTCATTATGCTTGTATAAACAATTATCTTTGTTGTTTTAACACTGATCTTTCTAAGTGGAGATGTTAAGCCAGAGCCGAGATGAGAAAGTGCTAAACTATTTTTCAGGGCTCAGGGTTGTACAGGCTGGGTATGTGCCCACCACCACTCTCACACCTGTGCCCAGTGAGGGTAATGGTAGAAGAGTCATCTAAGGAAGCTCAGAGTTGACATGGCCTTAAAAATTTCCATTGTGCGAGGGGATTTGTGAAGTTTTATTTACTTGGCTTTGTACTTACTAGAGAAAAAACAGGTATTTGTCCAAGGAAAAAAGGGAAAATATCATCTGTGATACCCCTAGCTGCTATAAAGAGAGGTGTAGGGCATCACCAGGAATTTTGACTCTGATCTAAGAAATAAAATAAGATATATAAGAATTGACTAGTAATAAATATTCCGTTTCCATTTCACTTTCCAGAAGTACTAAGACTGTAACACCATAAAAGCTGTACTGAATATTATCAAATAATTTTTGACTAGGCTGTTTCTTGAGAGAAGCACTTCTCTAACTCATATGGTACTTAATCAGAATGAAATGTGTCAAGAAACTCTAACTCTTACTGATGTTGCCAATTGTTTTAGTAGAGCATGATTCCTTGCTTTAAACTTGATGACTTCTTGGAATACTGCTATGATTTTACTTTGTTCAAAGTTATTTTAAGCCTGACAATGTCTCCCTCTAATTTGAATTTCTTCATCCTATAACTTAACACTATATAAATGCATTTCAGTCCTCTAGCATTTAAGAATAGATAAACTAATCTTCCCTACCTCGGAATAGCAGTTTTTGATTTAATCCTGAGCGTGCACAGTCACACTTTGGACATGCCACTTACCTACTTCTAGCTCTTTCCAGAATGAAACAAGAAATTTAATTCTGATATTTCTGAAACCATTAGCCACTATTCTCATGCAACTGTATAAAAAAGAAAAACCAAATGGTGCACAATTAACCAAAATACTATGTGTTACTCAAAATTTGTGTGCATCTCAATTTGAAATCCGCAAGGTTTTCCCTGCGTTTTGCAGATTCCCATGGAGGATTTCCAGCTGAGGCCTGGCTGTCACACAGTGATGGCTCGTGCCGCTGAGCACTGGAGGGAGGCTGGAGGGCAGGGACCACCCCGTGCTGTTCGCTTTGGTGGCCACCGGGTGTCATTCTAGGAGCAGGCTTTGGCCGGCCCCGGAGCACGACTGTGGCAGCAGCGCTGGAGGAGGCTTCGCACAGTAAGTTGCTTTGCCAAATCAGCCTCTAAAGCAATGTTTATTTACCTTCTGTATCTTTTTTTCTTTTTAAAAATAATTATTCTAAAGTATAAACAGTGTTGTTAACTTCCATCTCTGCATTCCGAGTGTGAAACGCTGGGATGTTACAAAAAATACTGAGGGAATCAAAGGCATTTGTGTTAATATGTTCTGTAAATGGTTACACATGCAGCTAGGGAAAATTCTGCATCTACACATCAAATTTGCATGAGCTTTAATGCAGCATTTGTGAAGATGTTATTATATATTTTTAATGACTACTTCGTGGGCAGTTTTTTTTGAATCCGTACATAACGGACATTTTACAATTAAAGTGCAGGAAGAATGAGGGGGCGGAATGACTCTTAGAGAGAAAGAAATAATCTCTTTCCAGTTGTTTTTTTTTTTTTCCCCTACTCATGTCCAATAGAGAGGGAAATCCTAGAAAAGGTCCACAGCACCATGCAAAGCACCAATATGGGCTTGGGTGGGTGTTACACTGAAGAAAGCATTGTGAATTCAGTGTTTAACATATTGCTAGGTTTGTTTTAAATAATTTTTAGGAGGGGTTCATCTGGAAGAATGAGCAAGTGGGTGCACTGGATATCTTCAAGAACAGGAATAGTAGCATGAAAAGAGCATGTGAAGAAAAGGAGATGAAAGATTTAATGAAATGGAGTAAGGTCTGTGGTACCTGAGGCAGCAAGGACAGATTTTGGTAAGGCAGAGATTTATGGAGCTTTGAAAGGGAAAATGTGAAACCTGAACTTAAAGCAGAACTACATTGGAAGAAAACTGAGTTGCAAACATGAGTAGAAGTTAGGGTATTAGCGACAACTTTCAATGTAAAGTAATGAGAAAAAAAAAAAAAAAAAAGGGATTGTTTTGTCCTATGTGTCCTTGTTTATATTCAGCTTGGCATATTTGCTTCTCTAAGTGATAAAATACAATGAAGTTGAAAGCATTGGTGTGAATCCTAATAAATAAATAAATAAATCTGGATACCCATGTAGAATGCTACTAAATTGCTGAGAAATTATTCAGGAAAACTGGGAATGGAAACTGGGAATGGAGGGAGTCATAATGAGGCTTTTCAAGTAACATGTACCAGAATCTAAGGTGGAATTGTAATTGTTACTCCATGTTGCATATGATCTCTAAAAAAAAAACCAAACTAAAAAACCCCCACCCTATATGAAATGTTAGTTCCCATTTATTCCATTTGGAATTTATTCCTCAACAAAGATACTTGGTGTTCAAACTTTAAATATGTTTGTATATAATTATATAAGAAGGCATATATTTAAGTGCTCTTTTTCCTAGATGGCACACCGAAACTTATCAACTCCACCTTGACCTAGAAAATTAAAACCATTGCCCCTTGTGGTGTCACTATCTGTCCATATAAAATGTCCCTCTCCTTTTCATAAGCCCCTTTTAGGTCCACATTATGGCAACGGTTTTAAACTGAAAGAGGTCAGGTTTAGATGAGATATTAGGAAGAAAATCTTTACTGTGAGGGTAGTGAGCTACTGAAACAGGTTGCCCAAGGGAAGTTGTAGCTGCCCCATCCCTAGAAGTGTTCCATGCTGGGTGGGATGATGCTTTGAACAACCTGACCTAGAAAATGGCATCCCTGCTCATGGCAGGCATCAGGGTGGGTTGGAACTAGGTGACCTTTAAACGTCTTGTCCAACCCAAGGCCTTCTGTGAATGCCCAGAGGCTTTCAGGGAGCAGATATTTTTTGTCTTCTTGATAATTTGAGAGCAAGCTTTATGATGAGTTTATATGATACAGGGAGTTTTGGGGTGTTGGGTGGAGACAGGCAGACACATTTGTCTTTCCTGTGGAGGCTCATGCTCCTCCTGCTGTCTTTGAGCTGAAATAGTTCTCATACTTAGAATTCTCAAATGCAACTGGATTGATTCAAAGATTTTTTCTGAAGCAGTTGGACAACTTGTGATTGTCCAACAACTTGTGAGTTAAGTGAAATGCAAACTTTGGGTTTTGGTTGGATGAGACAAAGGAACATTAAATTGTTTTTCATTTCACTATGGTTGCATTTCTAGTAGTGTCAGATCTTGAAAACTTACCTGCTTTTGAACCAATAGGTGTTTTAAAGGCTGTCACATCTACAGCCAGTAAGTTTTGTTGTGAAGATACTTCCACAAAGGATATGGAGTAAGGTGCTCAAAGAACTTGGTTTCATTTGAGATGTTTTTACATTAGAAAATGAGTCCTTTTTAAAACCCACATTTCAAAAAATGTTTGTGCCCCTATTGTTCTTTCTGCTTTGCATCATAATTGTGTGTACCATGCTATCTGAGCATCTGCTTATATTGGGTTAATTAGGATGACTACTCTCCCATGTGGTGTTTTTCTTTCTCTTACCTCTTGTCCCCCACATTTGTCTCCAGGAAGAGAATGGTATCTATTATATTCTGTACATATGTTTGAAATGTCTTACATGCACATGCTACTGTGCAGGTGTTGGAGATGACAAAGCCAAAGTGACGTGTGAGTTTAATTCAGAAGAGACATTTCTTGCAATAGTTGCTGATGTGAGAAAATGATTATTTTAATTCAGGCCAGAATCTGCTTTCTAGGGATTCTGGGGACCTTATGTGTCAGGCCTTTGACGATTTGAAGGAAAAAGTCAGGGGACTCAGAACCAGCTGGATGGCAGCTGAAACAACTGTCATCTCTCAGCAGCTGAAAGGAGGAAAACTGATAAACACATGAGTCAGGCAGGAGCATAATGTCAGTGAAACCTGAGGGACAAGAGGGTGAATCAGCCAGGTGTGGCTGAGCAGTTTAAAACTCAAGGGCACAACGCTGTGCTACCAGCTGCTCCAGAACTTTTCCTGTGCTTGATAGCATATTCCTCTCTTCAACTGACTTGTTTTAATTAAGGTATGAAGTCATTTGAGTATTTCTTTGGCAAAAGCAATATGATCAGTGATTGTGAATGATCTTACTGCTGCTATTTTCCAAGTTTTAGCACTCTATTAAAAATCACTTTGTGTCATTTCGAATCATTGCTTTAAAGATTGTCAATTCTATTGCCAATAGAGTTGCTTACTGAAATAATGCCATCAAGAAAATACAAGCCACGTCCATTCAATGGCTACAGATAAGAGATTGGAGATGGAGTTCAGATTTTAAAATGCTTGTTGGTGTTCCTGTTGCTTCCAGGGTTCTTAACATTTTAGTGTGTTCTGCTGGATGCATGCCACCTGTTTGGAAGTGAAAGCATTTGTCAGCTTTGTTTTGCCGGGAGTTATAATAATACACAGTTCACCCAGAACTGTTGGTGTGTCTCTCAACCACCCTTCCTTTGCAACAAAGTATTTATTGACTTATATCTGCCTGAGGGAGCTTCTTCCCAGAAGCTGTCACGGGCAGTACAGTTTCACCTGGACTCTTTGCAGGCTGATCCTTGACAGGAAACACTCCTTAGCCCCTGGATGCCGTTAAGAACTTCCGTTTTCTTCTGATGCATGTCTCATCTTCCTCCACCTCCCTGCCCTAGCTCTACACTGGCTTAACAGTAAAACAAAAGGATCTATATATCAAATGTTGACAAACAGGATTTTAGGTTATGGATTGAAAATAAAGGTATTCATGAAAAGCTTTAAACTAGAATTTTGTTTTATAACTCAGATTCATAGTTGCCTAGCTTGCTTAATCTACTTTCTATCCCAGTATCAGTGCTAGGAATTCAATGTGCTGTGACACTTTATTTCACAATGGTTGCAGTTGCTTCTGAATTTTCTTCCTGTGCCTCTTTCTGCCTTAGTGGTAAATTTTAAGTCAGGGATGAATTACCTTGAGAAAAATGACAGCTAGGGAGAGAAAAGCTGGATACTTCACAGTGATTTCAGCTACCTAAACTGATATGCAGTTTACTGGGACTTGAGTGAAGCACTTTTTACTGCATGGTTACTAAAGAGCTATTCATGTTTTAGCCAGTTCAAGGGATTGCACAGCAGCTGTTCACTTTGACTTAGTAGTTTCATTTATATTAAATATCACCACACACATGACACATATTCTATGAAGTCTATGATTTCTAAACAAATACCAAATTTGTCTTGTGAGTACATATGATCTTATATAACTGATGTAGCCACAGATTGTTAGCTTAGATGTATCTATGGGATCTGGTCTTGTTTCCAAGTGTTCCCAGTACGTATTCTTAATCCTGTATTGGAGAAAAAGGATTTGTTTTTATTTTTATATCTTTTATAACAAGTTATGCTAAACAGTTTGGGGGTTTGCAACAGATCTAATTATACTATTGTGTTCTTAACGAGACAGAGAAATGGTATGTTGCATACAGGTAGTAATTACTGAAAGACTTAGAGGATATATTTGAAAAAAGATCCAGTGGTAACAGCTTAAAATATTGTAGCTGCTGCAGAGTTTGCTTTTAATGTTAGGTTGGGTATATATTCATACACAATGCATCTAGTTACCAAGTCTGACCTAGCTAGTAGTTGTCTTGCTTATGATGTGAACAAACAAAATGGAGAAAAATTACCACATTTCTTTTGAGGTTTAGTTTCAATCTTGGTTTTGTTTGTTTGTTTTTATCTTCTTTTAAAAGGTATAATATTGAAAATCTAAGAACTACGGGGTTTGAATGTGTTATCTTGAGCTGGGTACTGCCAAAGCTGAATTTCACCATCCATTTCTCCTCCTTTTTCATTGTGGAACATATTTAGAAGATGTGGGGCAAAAAAAACCAACAAACAATCTTAGTTTTACCAGAAGAGAATATTCTCCACAAATGTCTGCCTATATAGAGGCACAGAGAGAATCATCTGCTGCTTCCACAGTGATATCATCCTTTTCCTAGATGCTTATGGACCACAAAGACCCCAGAATAAGGGAGGGAGTTTAGGCAGGCCCTGTAAAGGCTTAATTGCCATGTTTAGGCACTGCTTTTCACTCAGGAGCACTGGGAAGTGATCCTTACCTTCTGTCACGATCCGATTATTAGGTTCTTAGAAACACCTCTGCTCAAATTAAGGTACAAACGAGACCATATGCCAATCAATAGTATGGGTTTTATTTGATAGTAGATATGAGAGAGAGAGGGAGAGAGAGTCAAAGAAGAAAAAGCAATAGATGGGGGGGGACAGAAAGAAGGTGATAGAGACAGAACAAGGAAAATATCACCCCTCTGTGGATCCCAATGGTGCTCCATTGATCCTTTCCAGCCAGTGTTCTTGGTGGTGAAAGTCCCCCCAAAAAGCACAGGATGCCTGGGGTTAATACACCCTCAAGCCAGGTGGCATGTCCCCCTTGGGGGGGATTTTGCCACTGTCTCTTTGCAACAGACTTTGGACCTGCTGCATCACCTGCAGTCCTGTGGTGCAAGGCTCCTGGGGAGCGCTTTGGGGGCTCTTTGGTGGCACAGGACTCCCCCTGAGCTGCTTCTCATGTGAGTGTCCCATGGATGGGGCCTGTGGGGTTGGAGTTCCACAGCTGGGCCAGTTTGTGTAACTGAGGATGGGTGTTCAGTACCTCTGGCCAGAGGTTATGCCACACACCCAAAAATCTCCTCTCCCCCACCGCACTCGGTTGGGGGGGGAAGTTTGTAAGCCTGGCTTCTGTGAGCTGTGTTCCCCCCCACCCCAAACTCAGCCAGAGATGATTCTCTCAGCGCAGCTGGTGGCTTTGGCCTTTTGGGGATGCATACCTTTTCCCCCAGCCTTGTTTGTTTCAGGTGATTGAACAAAAGGGCTTTCCCTTTATCTAATCTCAGCAGTTTGACTTACAGTCCAAAGTACCAGTCTTCAGGGAGGCTTCTTTATAATGAACAAAACTTTATATCAGTGTTTGAGGCATGAAACTTTTCAGTGTCTGACACCTTCTAGCTCAAAAAACTATCTTTTTTTCTGGTAATATGATTCTAGATTGAAACCCTGCATCTATGCATTCATTCATGGCCTGATCTGTTCTTAAAAGACCAAAGTTTGTGTAGTTTCTTCAATAAGATAAAACACTATTTGTAGTTGTTAACTGTTATATGGGATGGGATATTCCTGGTAATCCAGTGTGGTGCAATGTTTTGAGTACTAAACATCTTTAACTCTGCTCAAATATATTTGAAAAAGAGAGTATGTATTCACATGTAACTTGAAGCATGAAAATGCTTGAATCCAATGGTGACCACGTGTATCTATTTGGAAAAATAAGAATAATAAATACCAGAACATTGGATCTGTCCTTCTGTCCTGTTTTTTAGGGTCAGGCACAAATGAGAAACTGGTAACTCTTATAGTAAGAGGTGGTACTTGAGAGAAGCTAAAACAGAATTATTTCTCCTTCCTCTAGTTCATAAGATAACACTCAGGTCATGTAACTGACGACTAAAGCATGTAGGTTTGTGCTTATTGGGAAAACAGTGTTTGATGAAAGTCTTTCTCTCCCTTCAGGCATAAATTAACTAAAAGTTAGCTAACAAACCTATGCTATAAAGTTCTATTCAGATAGTATATAAAATAGCTGCATTTAGTAATAATTAATACTGTGTAAATATTCCCAACAATTAACTAAGATATGAAAATCTCTTTAGTTTAAATATTACTTTGTATGGTCTTAGTTTGCTCCAGCTCTCTCCAAGGCTTTGACTTCTATCTCCAGCAAACAGCCAGAATCAATATGCACTCTAATATCGTTGGATCTGCACTTCCAACACAGAAATTTACTGCTGGTCTGATATGATTATAACAATAAGGAGACATCAGTTGTGCAATTCATGCCTTTTATGGTTTATTTTGCCCTAAACCCACTAAGTGCTGTGCAATATTTGTAGAGAGTTACTGAGTGACTGAAAGGCAACAAGTTCAGTTACATGCAGCTCCATTTTGGAATTGATTTAGTTCTCTGGAGATATTAAGTGAAGCTTTAATAAGGGTAGTACAGATCTTTGAGGGTTAATTGTCTAGCAACGCAGAAATCCTGAGTGGTGCTCATTTTAATTTTTCTTTTAGAAGATTACAGATTGTTAATTATTTTGTACCACCAGCTTTTTCTGTCTCTGTTGGAATAATTACTCTAGTTCATCATACTTACAAGCATAGGGTTTTATACTAGTTTCGCTGACTGACTTTTCTCAAATATCTGTAAAAAGTCATGCAAATTCTCTCAGCTTCAACAGTTTTTGCAACAACCATGGCACATCCACAAGATCAGCTATAAGACTTTGGAAGTGAGGCCTGGAACATTTCTTTAAATAGTGTTCTAGAAGCCTACAAAGAAATATCATGTCTTCTTACCAAATATATTAAATGGATAAAGCTTGATTTTAGAGGCTGTAGTTGCAAATCATCACAATTTGTGTGTCTGAGGTATGGAGGACCTAAGTCTGATTCCAGAATCAGATGTTTTCTCCACACTGTTTTTAGCAGACCACTGATTTTTAAACTTCAGGTACAAAGCAGTAAGGTAATGTATATGAGAGTGAGGGTGAGAAGGAGAACTTCATCGAAACCTTACCTAGAAAGGTAGCTGCAGTTTATGACATTGAAAATAGCAAACCAAATATACAATTAAATAGGACTGATCAAGATTTATTTATTGAACCTCTTTGTTTTGTTTTGTTTGTTTATGGTTTTTTTTTTTAATTAGTCACCATGGTTATGTTAGGAAAGAATTTGGGCCTGTAGGTTTTGGTATGCACTGCCATTTTGGGAAGTTCTCTGAGACTTGAGTTGGAACCACACATGTCTGATTTGTTTAGGTATTGTTTGGTTTTGTTGTGGGTTTTTTGTCTTTGCTTTCCTTGCTATGATCACTTGTGACTGAGACAAAATGTGTTCTTCAACATCATTGATTGTTTTGTTAAAAGAACAATAACCTAGGTATTGCTTTCTTCCATCTAATTTGCATCTGTGTATAACATGCTTTTTCTGCGGTAGTAAATCATAGTGTTGCTAAAATTCTAAGTCTCTCCCAAATAACGTTTTGGGAAAATAAAATCAAGGAGTGGGTAGACTTAAAGGTGCTTTTTGGGGACAGGGTAGATGCCGGGAGGGAACAAAATTATTACCTTTTATCTCTAGAAAGTTATGAAATTGTCAAACAGCATGATGCATGCTTTGACTTCCTGTTTTTGTGTTTTAGTAACATAGGATAGAAACCCACCCAATTGTCTTTTGCAATTAATTTTTGTAACTTCCCAAACTTATTTTCTTTCTTTGCCAGGAACTAAATAGATAATAGATAATTCTGCAGATTAAACTTCTGTGACTAAATTGGAATAAAAACTGGTTTGGTTTAGATGGAAATTGAAACATGCTTTCCCTCTAGTAAGTGGGGAGCTGATTTTTTTCTACAGTTGATGTAATTTGTATGACTGGTTGAAGAAACCTAAGATAGGGAAATTTCTGGTACAGGGATTCTTGAGTTCAGTGACTTACAACTCTCAGAGTAAAATACAGCTTTATACAGTAGTCTCATTTCAATGCACTAAGCCAGATGTGGAACACTGAGTTTATCTACAGTTATTGCAGACATTTAATTGATGGGATGGGTAGCTTGTTCCTGCAGACCACAGTACCAGCTGGCACCTGCAGAGAATGGCACTGACACTTGAGTAGGGACAGGTAGTAACACTGATTAGATTTTGCACTCATACACAAAAACCATACTATGCATAAAAAATTTAAAAAGCTAAAACTCTCCCCAGGTCAAGTACCATTCTCTGTTAGTTCAGCTGTGTCCTTTTACAAGCTGTCTTCAGTACTTTCACTGGTTGTGTTCTTAAAAGGCAAACACTGCTCCCTTTGGAGGCAGTTTCATAATCAATAGACTTCATTACAGGCAATGTTTTCCCTCACTTTGTTCATTTTATTAACCCTAGATGACTCTTGCAATCTCTCAGGAATCAAATCCCTAACTCTCTTTGGATCACTTCCATTCCCCAGCCCCCACCCTTATCCCACATAGTTTGGAGATACCACACAATGCCTCCTAGCAAAAACTTTCAGGAATTAACTTCTCTTTGCACTATTGAACAAAGAGTGCACTTAATTATTCATCTGAAATACTTGCCAAAACTATTACTTTTTTTTCCTTAATTACTTTGTTTTCTATTCTCTTTTACTACCTGGTCCCACTAGGAACAAAAAATATCTATTTTTTTTTTTTCCAAATGTTTGGGAGAACAAACTGGTTCACAGGACTAAGTTTGGAGAATGCAGTAAACATACAGCTGTGAAGGTTATTAGATATTTCTAATTGCCTTCCTAACCAGCACTTAAAATATCTTTGAGATGAGAGAGATACAAAAGCTAACCTGATGCAATGTGGAATAGTAGTGGAATACTAATTGACCTTTTTCTTTTATATTCTTTATTTGCATAAGTTGATGAAATGGGTCCTTTTACAAGGAAAGGATAACAGGAAGTGATCCAATATTGTATGATGTGACAGATTTTGATTTTTTTTCCTCAGTAGTATAGGAAATAGAGCATGTATGCAAGGATTAACTCAACCCAATATGCCTCAGATTATGAAAGATCCTTAGAAGGTGAATCCTGATGCAGTTTGACACAAAAATGCTGTGAGGAAGGTGAACATTAAGCTTGAATATTAAGCAATTTACTTTCCAATTAGAATATATTTATTACTTACATGGGCCAAAATATTTGCAGGAACACGTTGAAACTCTCATTCTTTCTCTAATTTGCCTTAAAAGAATATGTCAGTATAATCTTATTCATGACTTCTGTTCTTCAATAGTATTTTTTCAGTTCATTTAAACCAGAAGCCAGTGTATCTTTCCAGATGGCGGGAAAGACGTCTATGGTAAAATCAGAAATTTAAATCCTTGAATGTTCACCAAGATGGAACAAATTGTTGGCATCTCTTTATTTTGTAATTAGAATATAAACATTGAACCCTGGAAGAGAGAAGAGAAAATTCAAAAGCAGATTTCTTTCATTCTATTTGCTTCTGATCAGGTCAGAAAATGACATAAGCTATTTGTGGCCTGGCAGAGTAGGAAAAAACCCAATAAATGAACATGAAAAATTATTGATGATGTCTGTAATATTGCATAGTTGCCACAGACCTATCATGACATTTTTTCAGAAGAGGGTAAGCGGCTGCCGTATTCAGCACTGCTTGACAGGGCCAAACCCCATAAACTCTGCTGCTTAAAATCAGATTCTACAGTTTTTGACATAAAAGAAGTAGTATTTTTTCATTTTTGTAACTCTTTATATTGTTTCAAAAGCCAATGTACTGCAGAGGAATTAAAATAAACTCTTCCTGCTCAATCTGTATTCTGAAGTACTCATATCCCGGGACCTGAAGGCATGATCAGCACAGGATTCTGCCTGTACTGTTCAGTGCCCTGAGGTTATGAATATTTATTAAGAACCAAGCCTATTTCATAATTTACTACCTTCTCAATGAACAGATAAAAGTCTAGGAGCAAAACTATAGTTAGTGTGATAAGGAGAATTATGACTACCAAGTTTCTACTACACTCCCAATTAACTCCCAGTACTTCCTGTTAATTTCAGTTTCCCTCTTGCTTAGAAATATGGATAAGCCTTATCTTGCTCAGCTATTTTCTGATTTTTTTTCAGTGGGCAGGAAAAGGAAAAGGTTGATAGGCCTTTATTGTGGGATTTCATGCTTAGATCATTATTCCAAAAAGTCACTTGTAACTTTTCCTTCAAAGAACAATCTGCCCCTTGGTGACTGAATTCAAAAGGTAATTCAAGATCCTGTAGTAAGTAAGCTGTGTGCATTGATCCAGTTCATAAACTTGTATAAAATATGATTCAGTGTGCATGCTCCCATGAAATACATGATTAATTGTGTGGAAAGTCTTCAACCTGAAATTTGAACACTGCTGTGTGATGCAGGAAAGAACATTTTATCTCTCTGTGGGCTAATCATTTATTTAGATCTTAGTGAAAAATCTGTTTGAGGACAGCAGATGACCATGGCTTATCCAGCCATGTTAGTTAGCATTTCTAAAGAGGTGAAAGCAGATTATTTTCCAAAAGGACTTCAAATTGTTCTGTGAGTAAATAACTGGTACCAATTTTAGGTAGGTATCCCTCTTTCCTAATGTAGCCCTGGGAAGAACTTGAACTTTTGAAATGGAGGAAAAAACAAAAGAAGTGGGGAGGTTGAGAGGAAGAAGTGTTTGTGCACAAACTGTGATTCTGCTTGCTGATAGCAAAATTGAAGACAAAGCTCTTGCAATACATGGGATTGAGTTATGTGACTGAAAAACATCAGAGCAGCTTTGCAGTTCAGTACACAAAGTGAGAGACCATGGGATATAATCCAAAAAACTTAGCTTAGTTATCATTAGCAGAGGATGGATGCTAATTGGATGGATTTTTTTACTTAATATCCTTTGTTTACCTGCCTTTGTAATAACTTGTGTATGTTTAGGACTGCTAATGAATAGTTTATTCTTTTCCCAATCCCTTTAGGTAAGGTTTCTTCAGAGTAAGAGTAGTACACACAATTCTGTTTTACTGGATGAGACAATTAAAAAACCCAAACAAACCAACCAACCAAAAGCAAAACCAAACAAAACTAAAAAAAAGGGAAATAATGGATACTTGGAAAACTTTTAGAGAGATCTAATACAATTCTTATTGTTACCCAGAAGAGCTTCCTTTGTGAAGCTGGACATACAGGTATAGACGTTCATAAATACATCTATGTATGAGACATTTCTGGTGATCAGAAATATACTTGGCATAAAAAACACAAATGGGAAGAACAATAAAATGTTTTTGGTTTTTTTTTCACATCTGAATTGCAAAAACAAGGAAAGATTTTTTTAAAGATTTGTTTGTTTGTTTTCATCTCTCAGCTTTAGCCAGACTATTATTTTTCAAGACTATTGCCTTACAGATAAGCCTGACTTCTAGAAGGGACAATTATGATTTATTTCTTCTTGGCACAGTCATTGGACTGTCACACAAGCCTTCTAGAGACTTCATTTGATCCCTTATCTAAGGTTTATATCACTTCTAAGGCTGCACTTATTGTAGTCCAAAGGGAGCAAGGCACTCATCTGCAAGCTACTTCTTTAACAAGCTCCTTCTTTAGAACATTTTGACAACTGGAGTATCAACTCTGTCCTTATAGCCCACCATGGTAATCGAGTGTTTCATCATTCAAAGTGAGATGATAAATATCCTAGTTGTAATGTTACAGCACTTCTCATTGCCCTGCTTATTGGTAGCTTGTTCTATTCCAGCTGATAGAGGAAGAGGAAAAAACTTTAAACGGCCATATTTTCAATCAAGTTATATCAGATTAAATAAATCCTATTTTGAAGTTTATTTAGTAGTCATCATCAGTAGTGACACTAGAAATGGAAACAAGTGCTTTGGCAAAGCTGATGAATGAGTCATGACTAGCTAGGTTTTTTAGTTTGATGGGGGTTTTTTGTTCTATGTGCCTTCTATTACATTGACTTTATGTTTCTGTAATCACACAATATTTTTTGTTTAAATTATTTGTAGGTATCAAGTATTTGTACTACCAGGACATTGTTTTAATAACTCTATGCAGTCTGAGTCCCTGGTAAATGGTCAGACTGAATTTTCAAAATATGTATTAAAGAACAAAGTGGACTACATGTAGGAACCTTACAGACCTGTATCTCATCTCTCTGCTGTTTCCATGTAGCTTTCATTGTATACACTACTCCTTGCTGCATCACATGGTCCATGCATACTATATATTTTCTCAGGAGAATAGCTGAAAACAGTTCTATAATTGCAAGCTGAGAATGTGCCACCCACCCTCTACCTTTGCCATGTGTGCATTATATTCCAATTTTCCCTTTGAACGCCAGAGTAATTTCTGTTGTCACTACGAACAATGCATTAATTTCTCCCTTTAGATGAATTACTATAGCACTCCCACAGTAATGAGGGAAGGATATGAGTCTGTGCATCCACTAGGATTTGGGGCTCCAAGATTTATATCACTATAAGAAGGAAGAAGTTATGTTTCCGTGAGAGGGCAGATCAGCAGGAGCTGCTATATTAGTTAAAAAGAAGTATTCATAACAGTGTTAGGTATAAGAGTCAAGCCAATAAAAAGCTGAGCCCTGGCTCTGGATGCAGAGAACCTGCACCTGATACAGGAATTTCTGCCAGCAGTGTAATTTGGTTTTCCTCTGTAGTCAGGAAGTTCAAGCAGCTGCATAATGATTACCTTAAATGCACACACTCTAAGGTGGTGGCTACTGTTCTTTCAGGTGCATCCAAGTAGGAAAAGTCAGTATTTGGTCTTCTTTGTAGCCAAATTGTAGATCTGCCACAATTTACTGTACATTTTTCTGCTTTTAAGATAAATGCTGAACCCAAGAGCAGTCTACGTACTTTGGAAAGTACTTGCATAATAAGGTTATTACTCCCTAGTGAACTTTTTGTAGGCCTATGCAATACAGTATCTGTGATTTTTCCTTTTTTTTTTTTTTTTTTTTTTTTTTCTGTTTTGTGGTGGATTTTTTAGTTTTGTTTAGTTTTAACACTCAAGAAATTATCCAGGCTAGTGGCTACTGCAGCTGCCAGCCCATTCTGCCCTGACAGAGAAAGCAGAGCTCTTGAACTTTATAGATCCAACTGTATCAAAGAAGTTCTCACTGTACTCATTTGTGTTATACATGATTTTATATGCGATGTATTAAAAGAAAACAAATTTCTCTCCTCCTTTATTCTTATCATTGCTAATTTTATCTGGTTCTATCAAGGATTAGCAAAGTATAAACCTGGAAAGGTTTATCTACTGCTTAGTTTTGAAAAGATTCCTCCTCAAGAGAATAACTTAAAATTTCTTCACAGTCTATAAAACCTACAGAAAATAAATTTTCTTTGGCAATCTTTTATTTGAACTGAAGGAAAGTAAAATAAAGATATTTAAATGGAAATAAAAAGGAGTGAAAATGGTGGTCTGATGGGGTTTAATGGGGAAAGCAGACTAAAAGGTTTGCTTTGATTTGGCTAAAATAGATTTCCTGATGACTGTTCCTAAACAGTTGTCTACTTGTGTTCCTTTTTGAGAACTTTTTGCCTTCCAGATTGGATATTGCATATTTAAATGACTATTTTAAAAAATGGAGCTGATTTAGAAATTCTTACCTTGAGCAAACAGTCATAATGGGTTCCATTCTCTCTCATGTGGCTACCAACTTATTTTTTGGTATTTTTAGCTCTTAGATGGCTAAGCTGCCAAAAGTCTGCACATAACATGTCCTGATTCTGATTTTTTGACAGTTAAATTACACACAGCTAATATTTTGGCAAGTATTGTGTTTTAAAAATTCTGCATGCATCACCCCAGTCTAATATCTAAGTTAATTCTACATATGAAGAGAAATGGGGCATAGGAAGTAAAATCCGTTTTTATTTTCCAAGGCCATTTCATGTGTAAAAGCAATAAGCAACTATTCAGACTTCTGGTCTAGAAATGAAGGCACATCTTTTATTTCAGCTTTTGCTAGATTTTTAGTACATAAGTACATTAGCATTTATATTAGATTTTGACTTGTATTTCTTCCTGTCTTGCAGTTCTCTTCTTCATGGCATGCTTTGGGCATCAGTTACAGTTCAGGATAAGAACTCTGGTTTATTGTGAGTGTTCTTTTCACAATTATATTCTTCAGTGAAGCTGTTAAAAAAAGACAACAGTCATAGCAAACAGTTTGAGGTAAAGATGGGTGTTAAAAACATTGCAGGTCCATTTTTTGGGGGTGAGGTATCCTAAACCTTTTGTCATATTAGGAAGATAACTTTAGAACTGTGTCTGTTTTGAAACAGCATGAGGTCACTGGGAAAGAAATGTTTGCAAGTGTTTGTATTGAAACAAAACTAAATACACAAACAGCTAAGCTTTACATCTTCCCTTGCTATTACACCACCACAGAAAGTAGACCTCACACTACCAAAATGAGCAGAAAAAAATCTTCTGTTTTGAAGGGTGGGGGATTGTTTGTTTCTTGTTTTGTTTAAATTTTATTTTATTAAATGGAAGAGAAAGAGCAGAAAGAAACTGAGTTTTTGGTAGATGATGATTTAGCTATGTTGATCGGTTGCTGGCAAAGAACCAAGGAGTACAGAGGTGGTGGCTGTAGTAAATGCTTTTGCTTTTTAAACAGCCTTAAAACTGGGGTTATCTGGGGAGTTACTGCAGCAGAATTGTTTGTCTTCACTCATTGTTAGAAAAGTGAGACCTTTTATCTAGAGGAGATCTGAACAACTGCATGGTTAAGTTTCTAGTAAACCTGGAAAAAGCTGTACAGACAAGCTCTTCCAAACAGCCCAACTGAAAATCTGCCTCCATTTCTTGAATGGAAGGAAGAGCATTTCTATAGTGAAAAATTTTTAATCTTGTAAGTTTTGAATTCAAATTTTGTAGAGATGTAGAACTCCGAACTTATGTTCATGTAACAACATTCTGATTGTGCTTCAACTATGTTCTCTCTGTATAAATGATTTTATATGAAATGACAATGTGAGGGTCCATGTCTCAATTTCACGTGTGTAGAATTCTGTCAACAGGATTTGGAAAATACTTGGATGCATTCAAATATATGGTCTGTGCTTATTTTAGTCTAATATAACTCTGATAGAAGAGGGCCAGCTCTGCTGTAGTATAGGTAAGTACAGCACTGAAATCCGTAGAGCCATACTGCTGCAGCATGAAATAAGCACCACATCCCATAGGAACAACGTTGATAGCTCGCCCTTCATCTTGAGGGTACTGGCGCATATTTTGTAGGCAGTCTAAAGAATTGCTCTGTAAGGTTTGATGAGGATCCAGGATTTTTCTGCTTAAAGGACCGTGCAGGGATCTTTTGGACATCAGGCACTCAGTATTAAGCACTGCAAAAATTGAGGCAGGGTGAGAAGAGAGAGGAACAAAATTTTACAACTTTGTTTTTATACAAAGGGATATTGTTTATAGTTATGTAAGAACATAGTTACTAAAGGGAGTCTTAAGGCCATGCAACTGGTGAAAGAGGGATCACTTTCCTCTGCATATTCCCATGACTTTCCTGTTTCCATGACTCTGAATATAAATGTCAATTTAGCCAGTTTGCGGGTCAAAAAGCATTTATTTTATTTTTCTAACTTGGCAAATATGTTCTTTACAGTGAGAATGTAGATCTGTATGAAATAGGGAAATGAGTGTATATTGTCATATTCCAGCTAGTGTCTTAAGACCTAGGCTATATACATTCTTCGTTACCTTTCTCTTTGAGGAGACTCCAGCTCTCAAGTGTCTGGGTATGACGAATATCCCAGTAAAACACACAGAGCACACCTCACTCATGAGTCTCATCAGGACTTTCACAGATGTGACCTGAAGGGGGTTCAAGGTATCCTGAACTATGAGACACTAGCACTAGCTGATCAGCTCCTCTGTGCTTAGATGGCATCTTGGAAGTGCCCTGGTCTTCCTTTGGAGGTCTGTTACGCCTTCATGGTAGAATCAGATCCCATGAGACAGAAGTAGGTAGCATCTGCTTAGGACCTGAGCCTTGACATCTATTTAAGAATAGTGCTGTGGCAGGGAAAACTGTATGTGCATTCTGATACAGATGAAGTGGTAAAATTGATTGAAGGCTTCTGACAGACATGTTAGGGTGGATTCATTGCATGCTTCAATTCTATTGGAAAATGTTAATGAATCTTGCCAAGACATGCATCTGTTAGATTCCCTTCCTCTTTTGAAGTTTTGAATTATTCATGTTACTGCAATCTGGATTTCCACTGATGTTACCTTGTAAGCAAGTAATTCCCAAAAGGTAAACTGCAGGGGTGAATGAATACTGAAAGATATAATCTATATAAACATGAACTCTTTAGCAAGTGACTGACAGGAAAATTCAAATCTAGTTCTTGACCTGAATTGAGAACTCTTTCTGTTGAAGCTGATGGGGGACTGCTGCCATATTCTCCATTGCTAACTTTGAGAAGAAACACCAGTATGGGTGAAAAAAAGTACTTAAAGGATCTTTAGTAAAGATATTGCTATATATCAGGACACTAGAGTTCAATTGGGGTTTATGATATGGTATTTTGTTTCAAAAAAGGAGCATAAGTAAAAAGACCAGTTTAAATAGTGTCTGCTATAAGAACTTCTTTTGGCTTTGAAGGGCTATATAGACCCTAGAACTGAGAGAGGAAAAGGGCAAGCTTGAGAAGAGGAAAATTCCACCTCTCAAGAGGATGGACCATATTTCATGGCTCTTGGAGTCACTGTAGTAGGAATCCTGGTTTTGAAAAGGAGAATGAGATACGGAAGAACACAGTGGGCAAATCGGTTTCTTGTAAAAGAAATCTCAGCAGTAAAGGGAAAACAACTGACAACAATACTGCACTTGGAAAAAGTCAACAAACTTGGAGTCTATTGTGTAAAGACTTCTGGAATTATGGTAAAAATGTGTTGCCCCTCACCTGACATCTCACTAAAGACAAAAAAGTCTTTTAATCCCTGAAGAATGATTGGCAATAAAAGTTCATTTTCTCTCCTGTGTTTTTAGACCTGGGAAGTGTACTTCAGAATCCTGTATATCAACCTGCTTAAAGCCAAAACTGAAAGGGGTGGGAAAGGGAGGGATCATCTTTTTTGTTTATATCTTTCTAAGGCAACATTCAATGAACAAAGATTATTTTCTAAGATATCTGCTCTTATTATAAAGGTCTCATGCTTGCTTTTCAGAAAAAAACCCCTAAATTATGTGCCTAGTGCAGGGAAACTTCCCTGTGGAGTGAAGGACTTTAATATTTTGGGTTCCATAATATAATGTAAAGAACAGCAAAGAATGTTAGTAATAATGAGAGCTGGCAAAATCATTCCTTTGGATTGCAGACTGTTCTTGCAGAGGGCTACCTAAATCATCCCCCCATCTTGCCAAGCCCCGTATTATTAAGTAGCAGGTGCAGTACTAGAAATGACAGAAAGAGTCATTAAGGTTCTGTAAGGGTGAGAAATGCAGGCTCCGTGCAGCAGCAGCTGCCAGCTGTACCAGTCTTGTAGGACAGTGGTCATAGGGGTGGCTCTGTAGACATTTCTGATCAGGTTATCATTAGCAGAGGATGGATGTTAATTGGATGGATTTGAGTGTGCTATGTCATACCTTCAGATCTGCAGCATGACCAATTCTAAATGAAATATGGTTGCTACAGGAGAACTAATATTTTTCGCATATCTTTGTAATGTACTGCAAGATTCCATTCTTTTATCAACAAAGATAACCCTAGTAGTGCTAAAGATTGTGAACATGAGCAAGGAAAGTTAATTTACCAGACATTTTGAAAACAGAAGAAAATGATGGTGGTTATGCAGATTTCTGCAGAATGCTACAGCATAAGTTATGCATTTTTCAAAAACCCAAATGCAGAGCATTTCTTTGGTGTCCCTAATGTTAAAAGATTTAAAGGGAGATTAAAACTGATGGACTGCAATACTTCTGCGTAGTTAGTTTTGGACATATGCTGGAATTTCCTCAAGTTAATACACAAAACCACTGCTTTTAATCTTATACCTTTAGGCCTTGTATCAGAACAGGAGCTGGCAAAGTCAGTTTTTAACAAGTCCAAATCGGCATCTTGATTTGGAAAGGCTGTCTTGTTCATAATCTGAGCGCATTATGGTTACATCACACACTATCCCTGAGAACTCTTTGTCCCTCAGTTCTCCTTCCTGGTTTACTTTCAGCCCTGGGGTTCCATTTTCCCGGTCTCCAGTAGCCTTTTAGCCTCTATCACTACCTCAGCTAGGCTCAGTCAGCAAGAACGAAAGAAGTGGGAACTCTTGGTAGTTATATTCCACGTGGCTTTATTGTTAGGGAGAGAAACTTGGGTTGCAACCCACGCGGAGGGAACTACCCATGAGGAACGAAGAACAAAGAAGGGTCTGGGGTATAAATACCCTCTGGTCAAAATGCGCGCCAAAACCCCCCGGACGGGGGGAAGACAACGCCCGTATGTGGAATGAACGAAAGGAAACACGGGGGTGAACTAGCCTTATCCCACAGCGGTGTGGTGGAACAAACCAAATAAATGTGTGGTTGGACCAGCCATATCCCACGGGGGAAGGTGGATCAGCGTACATGGAACAAATCCCACCAGTGGTACGGGGGGGAATATCTTCCCACTCCCAGTGTCTGTTTTTGTCAGTTCAGTAACATAATGTAGCAGCATCAATGTGTGTGGTTGAGGATGAGGATCCTCAGGCACAGTAGAGGCCTAAGAGGTAGGCTTTTTTCTGCATTTCATTGCATGTGCCGGTCCATCCCCCACAACCTGCATAATTATATTTTTCTGGAAAGAAGGTAGTAGAAGAAAATGCCTAAATCTGCATTTAAATTTACAATTGCTTAAGAGATACATATATCAGAGATGTTTATTAGCAGTAGCCAGTTCTTGCTCAGCTTGTTGAATCTAAGCTTTGCAATCTGAAGTCAGTTTTCTCATGGCCCTGCTTCCCTCCCTGGAGCCTAGCTATGAGTCCAAGTCTTGCTTGGGACAGGTTTCTCTGCTGGAGTTGCAACTTTAACCACTTCACTGAATTTGGACATAGCAGGCATTGGGTTTTTCTCAAATCCCACTCTTTCCATTCTGTAGAGGGTACTTGTCATCTCAAGTGAAACAGAAAAGCCATAGTAATTGGCTGCTGGATGTGTAGCCAAAAGAAAAGGAATTTATAAGTAATTGTGTTTGCAATCTGTTAATTGGAGAGAACAAATGGATAATGAAGAATACAGGAAGGTAAGTGACTGTTGAAGCTTGTAAATGTATAGGAAATATCAAGTGATATAAAATGAACATAGCACTGAAGGAGAAAGCTGTATGAGCAGAGCTCATTTGAGAAGCTTTATACCTTTATCCACTCACAAAAATAATTTTGTGTAGAGTACAAAAAATTCTCCAGAGCTCTCCACTTATCAAGTCACACTTGAATTCTGCTTGACATGGTTCAATCATGGAGACCTAATATTTAGTGTTTCTAAGTTGTGAAACCACATTACAGATCTGTAGACGAACAGCTGTTTAGCAAAATGAAAAATGTAGATAACACAGGTCTAGAAAAGTATTTTATTCTATTCGTAATATTTGGGTGCTCATCAGAAAAAAGACTTTTTAGTCAGAAATGTTAGAGATTGTACTACTTTTATCTACTTAAAAATGGAGAGAAAACAACAGAATAACATATTGTTATGTAACATCATGCAAGTAAGTTAAAAGTTGGGAAAAATAATTACTGCAAAAGATGTGACTAAGTATGGTCTCTATGAGTCCTGTCCTAGCTGCCATAGCTGACTCATGTAACACAAATTTAACCATGGAATTGATTATTTACTGCACGTTTAGGTAACATTTACACAATAATTGGTTATGAAAATTCCTTTCACTAATGAGTTTTATGTCACTCGATGTAGCTCTGTCTGTATATTAATACATCTTGTGCTTTAGGACATTCTGGATGTACCAAAGAAATGCTGACAAATCAGATCATTCAACTGTAAAGTTCTCCTTGTGATCCCTGCTTCTCCATTATGGCTTACATTATCACAGTACTTCTAATTCAAGCTTTCACATTTTTATAGAGGGGAAGAAGAAATACTGCTTAAATTATATAGCACAAAGAAAGCAGGCAAGGAAAATTAGCATGGGGTAAAGCAGGATCTAAGGCACACAACTACAACGGCTAATTGTTTCTATATAAATAGCAGGTGAGCATGGGGTAAGGTAGACCTCACAAGGTAACTGTAGGGACAGCTACCTAATTGTTGTTAATTGCATAAGAAACTTTTAAAGTAAAGAAATATTTGAAAAAGTCCAACTGTTTTTTCTTTTTTTTTTCTCCCTCCCCCACTCCAACCCCTTTCAGGTAAGAAGTAGGGATAACATCCAAGTAAAATAGTCCCATCATATCTGTAATACAAAGAGAGAAAAGAGGATTTTTATAGTTTTCCATTTTAAAGCATTTTTATGGATTAGACTACCAGTAGGTCTCTTGTTAGCTGTATTTTGTGCCAAAAGCTTATACAGTCAGTACCAAATAGCTAAAAGAATGTAATTTTAGTGTGTGCTATTAAATGTGAATAAATGTGCATTGAGGGCAGCTCAAAAGTAAGATTCACTAATGCTAATAAGAGCTTAGAGAACATAGAAATAGAAACAACAGTAGAAAAAGGAACATTTTCCTAAGATGAGAAGGTTTGTAAGCAGTCAGTGCTGGAAATGCAGTATTTTGGTCTTCTCCTTTCATTGATCTGACAAAAGCTTTGGGTGTGGTAAGTTGCTGTGGTCTTTGCAGCCTCCCAGAAAATCCTTATCTCTTTAAGTAACTTGCAGTAGACTTCAGAACTGCTTCATATGAGTATCAAATGAAGTTAAACAGAATGATACTTTCCATAGGATAACTAAAAGAGTCCATCCTGTAACTAGACTTGTTCATGCGGTTCAGGACAGTGAGGTATGTGGTTGCTTTGATCTTCAAATGAGCATTTAGATTTTTGAAATTCACAAGTGTCACTTATTCTCTCCAAAAAGACGAAAAAAGCTAAATGGACAAGTTAGGAGTTCTTGATTATAGCCACACATAGGTTATCCACTCCAATTTCTGATTTACAAATGCTGGAACAGAAATTTATTCTTCTCCAGACAGCTTTATTTTGGCTGTCAGATGAAAAATTAGGTCTGCTAGAGGGAGCAACAAAAAAGAGTGTCTGTTGAACCCTCTAAACTGAACTCCTTGTCTGAAAGCTGCTTGTTTTTTGGTGTTTGGTGAGTAATAATGAATGCCTACTGAGAAACGGACCCTGAAAAAAAGGCATTACTGACAGGCACTTTCAAGAAAATAGGAGTCTGGCATCAGGCTCTCCACCAGGTGTATTAAATTTTCGAGCTTCTTTTGTCATGCAGGATAAGTCTTTGGGAGCTGGACAGAAGATAAATCTGTGGACTGGAGTTCTGCTATGACAACACCAACTTTCCCCTCTCTGGAGGACACTGCGCAATGAGTTGATCAGTGGCAATGTTTAGACTTTATCCTCATGAAGTCATCACTGATTAAAGTCCAGCTGTGACAGACCAGTGTCTGTCAGTTCCTGTGCTGTGAATACAAGTGAACTAAATACAAGTGCTCAGTTCCTGAGCAGTGAGGTCAAATGAGTCAATAGGAAGCAAAGTTAATGCCAGGGGGGGCTGCTGAAGCTGTAAACGTGCTCCTGACTGCTTGCAACACCACATGAGACTCTTCAAGATTCCAGCCACATGTAACACTGCAAGTAGTCTGCCTTTTTGAGGGAACACACAGGTCTATCCAAACTCTTTGACTGGAAAATCATTCAAGTCAAAGGATGCACCCGGCAGCAGGAATGTCTTGGTCCACAGACTGAATGGCAGCATAGATTATTTGATGCCTGTGTACTCACCAACACTTGATTCACCTATGCCTCAAAATGCTGTCATCCTCAGCTTTGAGAATTTTCCTCTAGTGACATCAAGACTTACATTAACTATTATACTGTCCTTAATTTTAAACTTGCATCCAATTGTAAATAATAAGCTTTGGACTACTTGAGTAAGAGGTGCACCTATCAAAACCGCATTTGCTTACAATCTAACTAGGATTGAAATTTTATGCTGCCTCATGAAATCTCCACAGAAATTTCAGAGTTGGAAGGGAGACATGAAAATTAGATGTGAAGTTACACAAGGTTTTCTGGTAGATGTATGTGTGGTGCTTTGTGAGAGTTTAGTGTCTTCAATTATCCTTTTTTTTTCCCCTTCAGATTAGGACAACATTGCACATGCTTATTTTAATATGATTATTGGCAATGTAAATAATAGACTTAAACTGACAGTGAATGTAAATGTGGGCTAAGATTAAACTACGCAAGACAGAAGTTTATTTTTATGTAGGTAGTTGTCTGCAGCAAAGGGACAGTATGAGGTGATTCAATAGCATCAGTGTTTTGAAGTGTTACAGCCAGATTTGCCTAAGCATGTTTTGTCTGAGAGCTAGGTCTCATAAATATTACTTTGTGTAAGTCCTGAGATATTATTTTTGTACACTAAACTATTTTCCCCTGTGTTTACAGGTAAAAATGGCTTAAGTTTTGCAGAGCTCTCTCTATCTAATAGAATGAGACTAAAATTCTTCTCTTATACATTCATTAATATCTTGTATTATGAATGTGAAAGATGCCCACCATTGTTCAAACAGGAGGAAAAGACTCTGTACCTTCAAGTGCTTACAATCTTTGGACCTTTTCCCTCCTGAAGCAGAGTTGTACAGTTGCCTGTAAAAGGTGCATGACTCGATTCTAAATCATCCTACAAAACATTAAGGCTCTATTAAATAAATGCACTTTTGCTAAGAAGCTGAAAAAAAAGCCACCAGTCTAACTTATTCCATGTAACCAAGAGGGTGATTAAACGTTCCAAATATGCAGAAGTCAAATGTCCCATTTCTGCTTTAAATCTTTTCCTTTTATAGGCTGTGGGTTATACTCCCTGCTTTGAAAACCTGTGCTGTTTAGGAACAAGAATTTATTTACAGTTTTAAAAACTTGCAACTAATCTTGGATGAATAGTCTAAATTAACCTTTGGCAGAGAAGTTGTAATTTCTAAGCCAACACATAACTGTATTTTGCATTAGTTTAGGGATATTGGGTACTTTGAGGGGTTAAGAATGAAATATTTTCCATGATTCATATCTCTTTCAGCTAGAAAAGTCAACAACTCGATTCCAGTGTAGCCAAAAGGAGTTTTCACTCCAAAATGTCTCGTTGCTTGCAATTAATTTGGGCTCTTGCAATTAGGGTTTTGTATCCCGATGCATTAATGCATGAAAGCAGCTGCACAATGAGTAGTGCCACATGTTTGAACTAAAAATAATCTGTGTATATTGTTGCTGTGCAAACTGTTGTACATTTTGGTCACTGAAGATAATCTCTGTGTTAGAACAGCAGAGACACATACGAGATGCAAATTGTACAACTGTGAGGGAACAATTGTGTGTGCCTGCTTGTGCCACTTACCCACGCCCTGTCCCTTTTTGTCTTAGCAAGTATGCTGAATCCTATTATTTAAATCCATGAAAAAGTACAACAAAACATTTAGTGATAAACATACTTAGACAAATGGAAACAACTTTATTTTCCATGAAATAAGGATTTTGGAGCTTAGAAAACTGACCTGGTCCTTTAGGGAGGAGGCAAGAAGGCTGTGCTAGTTTGGAATGAATTCTATCTTGCAGATACATCTATGGTAGATGGTAATGAAGCCCCTCAACTGAAAATGGCATGCTTTCCAACTTTCTGAGCTCAATCCTTCTTCCACTGTGATGGTTTTGTCTGGGGTAGAGTTAAATTTAATCACAGCGGCTAGTACAGGGATATGTTTTGGATTTGTGGTGAACACAGGGTTGATAATATAGAGATGTTCTTGTTACTGTTGAAGAGGGCTTACACTGAGTCGGGGCCTTTTCTGCTTTTTGTACTGCCACGCTGGCGAGGAAGTTGGGAGTGCATCAGAGGCTGCGAGGGGACACAGCCAGGACAGGTGACCCCAACACACCAAAGGGGCATTCCAGATATATGACATTATGTTCAGTATATAATGGGGAGGGAAGAAGGTGGAAGTGGGGACATTTGCAGTGATGGCATTTGTCTTCCCAAGTAACCCCCTACATACGATGGGGCCCTGCTGTCCTGGAGATGGCTGAACACCTGCCAGCCTGTGGGAAGCAGTAAATTAATTCCCTCTTTTGCTTTGCTTTTGTGTGCTGCTTTTTCTTTCCCTGTTAAACTCTCTTTATCTTAACCCCCTAGTTCTCTGGCTTTTACCCTTTCAATTCTCTCTCCAAGCCTGCTGACGGGAGTGAGGGAGTGGTTCAGGTGGTGCCTGATTGTTGACTGGGGCTAAACCACAACGTCCACTTACAAGTCAGTGTTTTGTGGCACCATTGAAGAGTCTTTGCCTTTCAAGAAACTCCAGAAAATTTATTTTGATCCCCATCCTGTTAACATTCATGAGTGGTTTGCCAATGGGTGACTACTTCATCCAAACTTAGAATAACCTTTGGGTCTCAAAAGCACTTGCTTCTACTTTCAGTCTTGTACCTTAATCTCTACTATACAGAGGAAAAAATTATGTCTAAGCTTTTTTTCTTTTGTTTCAGTTCTGTGCCCTACATCTTACACTATGTACGCTGGTGGATCTCTAGTGCAATACTGCACTAGACCAGAGGCTGGGTCTTCATTCGTGCTGGGAACTGCTGGCAAAGTGCATTATAATGAAGGAGACCATACCATGTTCCATTAAAAGATAACAGGACTGCCAACTAACTTTGTAGGTACCAACACTTTAGGCAAGTTGTCTGTCTGTATTTTCCAAGCTTCAGTACAGTACTTGACTGCCAACAACCATAACTGATGGACTTTGGCTGCCGCCTTTCAGCATGGACCCCTGTCTCCAGTCCAACAGCTTGGATTATAAATTTCCAGTGGAAATTATGAAACTCCATTCCTGCAAGTAAGTCATGATCTTATTTTATGGGATGCAGTTGCAGGTGGCAGTTGATTACCAAGTGAAAGCTGAAAGTGAAGTCTGTATGTGCCCTGTCTGAGCACAACAGAATGACAATATTGGTCAAAAAACATACCTAGTTATAGTACTAGCACATAATTTATAATAGAGGATATTATAATTATGGCTTATAAACTAGCTGCTTATAACCATTTATTGTGATTAGATAAATATCTAATGTTTTCAATAGTTCTCTTATGCCTGTTAAGTCACATAGGTTAATGACAATATATTATCAAGCTGATACATGCACTTTCTGGTTATCTTTCTTCCAAAAATGCAGCATCAATTGAATACTGACAGTGGAGAAAAAGGGGCTGGGAATCCTGCAGCTGAGCACATAAGAAATGCAGGATGGAGACAGAGAAGTGTTTAGTTTCCCATGCAGAAGGAGTCAAGAGAGGAAGTTTTTAAGTCCAAAGTGTTAGCTATAAGGAGATTTTGATTTATGATTAAAGAAGCTGACTGCTATTGCATCTGTTCCTGAGAGAATGGGGAAGAAAAAGGGATATATTCCCTCTAATTAGGATTACAGCTAAACCTGGTTATTAACTACTTTTAAAGGTGAAAAACTTGACTATTTGAGCCAGAAAGAATGATGGTATTTGAGTACTTCTTTCTCTTATTTCAGACATGGTCTTTACTTTTAACTCTGTGTTTATTTGTCCCTTTTAATTTTTTTTTTCCCTTTTGAGAGTGAGACAAGAGTAATATGTGCCCATGAAAGAACTTGCATTGTACAAGGGTTTCCACTCCATATTGGCAGACAAGTAGATGCAGTTCTGGCAACTTGTTTGTGCTCATTTGAGTTTGTTTACTGACATTAAACAAACAAAAAAATAAAAAGCTGTGAGATAGCAAATTTTTTATTTGTACTTTTGCCAAGATGTACTTATATACTCTCTCTGTGCCAGGATTTTCAGTAATGATGGCGTTAAACTGTACCCTCTTCTCGCTTTGGTCATAACTAGTAAGCTCATTTATTTTTATTTAAATTGGCTATTTTAGAAATGTTGTTACCAGTTTAACCAGCTTCTCTTTTCTAGCATAATAGTATGGAATAGTATGGTTGTATGATTAAATCAATAGTTCAGACTGCAAAAAAGATCTTGTAATGTAGAGCTAGAGAAAAAGATATATTAATTTTATAATGTATTAAAGATTTCTGTGTTTCTCCCTCTCTTTACCATAGTAGTTTGTTTGGAGAAATTTTAATGTACTGGTTTGGGCCTAGAAATTTCAATGTTCTGGATGCTGGAATTTATTTTTTTTTTACCAGTTTAAAGACCCTGAACAACTAGCATCTCTTTACCTAAGTTTCATTCGCAAACTTTATAGAACATGAACAAAGGAACTAAAATATTTGTAAACACAGAGAAAAGGATTAGGATTCTTCAAGAATATATAGAATTGCAGGTTGTGTGCCTTCCAAAAAACTAAGTGGTAGCTATTAACCTGTGATAGTTTCTCTGTTGATTTAGATAGAAGTTTTGAGAACCTCATGGTAAAGAGAGGGAAATGCTTTCCTAACTACTGGTTCATTTAGACTTTCAGAAAGCTGTAGTATTCTAATGAATATATGTATACTGCTCATAGTGACTTGCATTAAAATGGTGTTCATGTAGCCCAGTTGTTTTGTGAGAGACATTTCTCTCCCCTAAGAAAATGTAGACACCTAAATCCAGAACAGAGTATGAAACTTGACTGCTACAGACTAGCAGTTATCCCCTCAGGGAAAGAAGAAATGCATTGGAAAAATATTAACTAACTTTAACTTTCTGAAAAGGGAATTGTGGCAAGAAGCAGAGGTGTGAGGAATCACGGGATGACAGTGGAAGTCTTTGGCTGAAACCCACAACAGAGGAGACCGACTGATCAAAGAGGAGCTCTCAGAAGTCTGTGAGTACAGTCCTGCAGTCTGTGCTGAACAGCAACACTGAGGCAGTGTGCTGCAAGCTTCTGGTGAGTTAGAACAAGTGGTATTGGAACAAGAGACACAAATAATGCAGATATCCAAGTAAGCAATTCTGCTGTGTACAGCACTATTAAAATATGGTCGAAGTAATGGAAGTCTGTTCAAGCTAGTATATCAGGGTGAGAACTGCCTGCACCTATCCCACTTCAGGAACTTGAGAGAGAAGAGTGAAAAACAGCAGACGTAAGGAAAGATTTAAAATGGAGGGTTTAAAATGCATACAGCTATTTCAGATTTTTCATTGAAAAGGTTTAATAAAAAATGGGATACTATCTGATCAACTTCTAACTGAACTGTAGCTCTTACTTGTATTTTAGATAAGTCATGCTATCCAAAAAGGAAGTTAAGTACCTTGTCTGAATCACCTAAAATTACTGCTTAGAAGTATAAATTTTATCAAGAAGCAGTAAAATTAGTCTTCTAAAACAGGCCATCTCCCTAGGTGAAACAGGGCACTTAAAGACCAGTCTTGATTTTCAATTGCAGATAACTGTTTGATGGGTTGTATAGAAGGCTACTGATAGCAAATAGAAAAAAACAAATCTATTTTTGTTTGTTTGTTCAAATGAAATTAATTATTTACAGGCAATGGTTTTGCAGTAAATACTTTTGTTTCTATGTAAATGTAAAGAGCAGCCATTGCAGGAACTCTTCACAGACCATAGTTTGGTAGGGGTTGTTTTGCTTGTGGGTTTTTTGTTGGTTTTTTTTAATTAGGAATCCCAAAGGAATCTAAATATAGATAATGTGGATCTGAATCAAAAATTGTTTCCTCTCTGTTTGGTGAATTGACAAGCTGCAAACAATTTATGAAAGAAAAAAGGCAATTTAACTGTAAAATATAAACTAGTCAATGCAGTGAAACCTGATTGAAAGAAGGACGAAAACCAGCATGGATTTCCATTAGTAACAGTAACACACATTATGGGGGGAAGAGCAGAATAATGTTACGCTGATTAGAAAAAAGTACATACAAATTCTTTATAATAATACTAGAGTACTAAAAGGTTGTTTACTTTAAAACTTGCAAAGATTAGTGTTTTGTACAAATGTGGCTTTCTCCTACAACACCTTGTTGCCTGAGGATGGTTTCAGTCAGGCTAGATTGTGCAATCCCTTCCAGGGGGCTGGCAGCCTGAACTTTCCCTTCCTCATGCTTTCAACAAGTCGCACTTCTGAACTCCAGACTGATATGTTCAAATGCTGTGTCACAAGGGTAGCAGGATAAAGGGTCTGTTTGTTCCTTTTTCTATTTGGAAAAGCAAATAAGGAAAATAAATAGCTTTATTAAGAAGGCAAAAATAAATGACCCTTTCCCACCAAAGCACAGTAATGAGAGTGAACTGGAATGAAAAACAGGAGATGGAAAGAAATTTTTCCCTGTTTGGCTGGTCTTCTCACATGAAGCCCTTTCCCTAATGAAATATTGCTGGATTTCTCCCTTTTTTCCATTGCCAGAGAATCTCTTTTAGAGAGAGGGGGTCCTACTCTCTGTGCAGTGTAATCTCAGCACCGAAGGGTGCTCTAGTGCTATAAGATACTGAGGGACAAAACCCTACATCCATCGTCTCCTGTATTTGGGAAACTTATTGCTGGCTTCCTTATCATATCCAAACTCAGTAATAGACCACAGAAGAATAATAATCCCAGTGATTACTGTGCAGTAGAAGCTAGACTAGCCCTTTTACAAAAACAAAGCATTATTTCTGAGGCAATAATTGCTCCAATTTGCTTGTGCTTGAGCAGTATATTTTAAGGAGTGTTTTTCAACTTTAAACTATTTCAGCTTTTTTTATTATTATTATTTTTAATCTCTGACCAAGGGATAACCTATTGTTTGCAGAAATTATCTGGATGTATACAGTGGCATATAGCCTAGAGAAGCTGGAGTTGGGGTAGGAGCAGGACAGGAAAGAAAGGTGTAGATGCAGTACTTAGAAACCAGCCTTCTAAATTGTATTATCTTCATTTTGAGGTGATATATAGGCTGCCAACACTTCAAGTTTTTCAATGAACATTTCTTCTTCTGCTGTTGGGTTGTTTCAATTTCTTTTTTGCCCCAGATTTGTTAACCTCCCTTCTGTCTTACCTTTGTTGCTGCTCTTCACTTACATAGTTCTATTCAGCCATGGACTAGCTGAGAAGTGTGAAACTATGAATATTTACACATGACACAAAATATTCAGAGATGTGTCAGCATTTCTTACTGTACTAGCTGTAGAGATAAGAACAAAGTAAATGTTGAGTAAAGCCTCTAATTTCTGAAAGTTAACAAGGAAGACTTCTACCATACCAGGAAGAATTTCTTCATGGTAAGGGTTGCCGAGCACTGGACTAGGTAGGCTGCCCAGGGAGGTGCTGGAGTCGCCATCCCTGGAGGTATTCAAGAACTGAGTGACCATGGCACTCAGTGCTCTGGTTTAGCTGACATGATGGTAGTGTTTGGTCAAAGGTTGGACTCCATCTTGAAGGTCTTTTCCAACCTTAATGATTCCATGATATGAAAAGCAAGAAATACAATCCTCTGTTCAGTGGTAGCTGTCTTAAGAGTATTGTGTCCTGTTGCTAATTTTTGGGCTTAAATACATTTGGTAAGTCCCTGGTGGTGCAATATTTACCCAGGGCTTATCAATAGAGCAGCATTCTACAGCTGCCCTTCCTCAAGAAGATCATACTAGCATCAGTGACATGACTGTTTGGAATGATAAATGGGCACACAGGAGATGTGGCACAGACTTAAGTAACAAGCAGGAGTGGAACAGAACTTGCCCAGAGGAAATCCTAAGTCTTCTTCCCAGGAAAAAAAATTTGTCATGTGCTTTCATGGCGATATATATAGTAGATAAGATTATGCCATTTCTGATACTTCTACCAAATAATTTCTTAACAACGGCATCTTTTTTGAATAACTTTGGAAATTACCTATAACTTATTATAATGTTTTAAATTAAAATAATTACAATCCATTAGAGAGAGTCTGTAAGTGATTTGGTTGGGTTTTTTTCCCAAACGGAATTACTGGTCTTCCTCTTTTCTATTTCAACAATAAGTAACAAAAAAAGAAAACAGGAAAGTCAAATTTAATAACACTGCTACAAGTACTAATGACCCAGTTTCATTGCAAGATGGAAAAATATCTGGAAAGTCTATTTTATGTTCAATAAGACTTCTGTCATTCTTGGAAGATGCAGCCATATCTGATAAAAATATTGTACTTAAAATGTAAGTAGGCTTATTCCAGTTCCACTAGTGGAGTCTACAAAGCTGGGAGAAAGTAAATAGGACCAAGTTGATATGAAAAATTACTTACCTGACAGAAATCAAGACTTTTGTAGTGGGTCGGGTTACCATTGCTTTGAGCCATTGGCAGTAACTGGTGTTGTCAAATATGATGTAAATGAATCCTTCTCCAAGTTTAGAAATCAGTATAATGCGGGTCAGGTGCAAGTTTCTGCTGCCTATTTCCTCACCAACCTACAAACAGAAGGGCTTGAATAAGTCTGTGAAGACAATGTTCTATTGGCCAGGACTCCTCACATGCTACCATGCATTGCTCCAGTGTACCTGAGAAGTCAGTTACTTGTGACTACTAAAGTCAACATCTTAAATGCTTTTTGGAAGAAGCATCTATGGTGAATCTGCTACTACATGTTTTTAAATTCATTTCTATTTTGCTTAGGAAAAATGAGGTAGCTGTGAAATGCAGTCTTGTTGTCAAAAAGCTAGGTGAGAACAGAGTAATTCTTCATCATAGGTACAGCCTGTGTATTAATTTTTTAGTAAAATAAGTGGTAATTAACCATTAAAATTCCAAATGCTATCTGGCTTACAAATTTAGGTTTGGGAAATGGGTTTGGAAGTGACAAGGCAACATCTATCTACAGAATCAGTACAGAGTGTTCCATCCCAGGCTTCACTGCTGTGTCCTGTGGCATGGTAGGCTTGGCTGTGTAGGTATTCTTAATATTCTATTTAGCTGCCCAAAGACAGTACAAAGGAACAGAATTCTTACATTTTATTCTGAAGTCCCTCTTTTAAATACAGCTAATCAATTCCTAGTATTAATGATAGATAGATAAATATATGTATTATTTCATATTGACTCCGTTCCCAATATCATGCTGAACAATGTGAAAATGAAGGTAGATCATAGTTCATTGAAAGGATACAATAGGAGCAGTTTCAAGATGGTAATTATTGTAACTAACAGCAAATGCTTTTTATTTTTAAATATCCATACTGATATTGAAATACAAAGCTCAGGTTATTCAAATGAGAGTAAAGGTAGAGGACTCTGGCCCTTTAGGTATGGTAGTTAAAATGAAGTACCAAAAGAAATTATCACATAAAGATTTGGTTTACAAGTCTTGCTACAGATTGATGTTTCAGTCCTTTGTGTGCGCCATCCTTTCAAGCAGTATTTGTGTTGGCACTTCATTGTCCTTTCCCACACAGCCTCACTAGGGTTTTCGGGAACTGATGCTATTTGAGAGGACTTTTTTCTTTAAATATCTCCCTCTATAACAAAGCTCATAACATAAGGGAAGGCCAAGCCAAGAAAACTAATATAGTTAGGAAAGACAGCAGAATAGCCACAGCCAGTACACAAAGTGAGCCACTTTTCCATTTGACAGGTTTTGTGGATTTGAGCAGGTCAAGTGGAACAACCCTCTATTATGGGACTGTGAATAAAATGTAGAAATCTACTCTGGTGCACCTTTCTCAACTAGGTGCTCAACCATCAGAGGGAAAGTATAAATGAGTATAAACTAGTTAAAAAAGATGATTTTAACTATACACATTACACAGACAGGAGAATATTAGACCAAAGAAAACCTTGACCCCATGGAAATCACTAAATAAATGTTTCCTTCACAGGGAAATGTCTTCTATTTATTGCTTTCAGCATTATAACTTTTTTCAAATTAAGCTTTTATTCCGGTTTCAAAGGAAGAAAAAAAATTAATATGGAAAGGTTTATCCATCAAAAAAACTGCCATTGATATCGCTACTACTCTGACATCCTCAACAGAATTATTTTCATGATGTTCTTAGCACGCATGGAGAACAAATTATAAGAAGACCATCTGTTACTGTGTAGTACTACACCTGCTTAGTTGTCTTCTGGTGTACAATCTAAAAAATTAAATGGCATCATTGGTATTGCAACTGCCACAACAAGCATAACAAAAACCTGAAATGAAAGCTTGTGCCAAAGCTTTAATCTACATGTAAAACACAAAGCTTTCTTCTGGAAACTGATGGGGAATGTTTCTCAGCTAGAGAGTTCAGATCTTGCTCTAAAACCTCTAGCCATTCAAATAACTCCTGCTCTAGTGACTTGTGAGTTCTTTTGTTGTAATGTTACAGAGTAAATAATAATGGTTTCACTTTTGAAGTATTGTATTATTTAAAACAGCGTTTTTAGGGAATTAAGAATGAAGCAGTAGTATTGAACATATTCTGTATCAAAGCGTATCACGTAAGACAAGCATCTCAGCGTTGCTAACTTGCAATGAGGTGCTCTCATAATCTGTAGCTTCACCCACCCCAAACTTCATTAAAAATGGCTGAAAAGAGTCACTATTCCTTCCAAGTTCAGTCAGAAAGCCAAACAATGGGAAAGGGCTACTCCTTGTTACACTGAGAACCCCCTACATTGCATTAGTATGCTCCATGTCAAGTGAAGATCAGGAGATCATGCACATAGGAAAATAATTAGACTATGGGAAAAGAATGACCTTCCCGAGAAAGCATGTGAAAATAGTAGAAATATCTATAATCTGGCAAAAATCAATACCAATGATTTACACATATATTACATTTACATTCTGTTTTAATTTACCTTTTAGCAATCAAACAAAAAATAATGATTAGATGTGACATGTAAGAACAAAATTTCATGATAGATACTTTTTGTCTAATATTGTTATATATGGATAATGCTTCTGTCATTAGAACACACATACACAGAGCTGTTTCATATGCTAGAATATAGATTGAAAAAAAAATACCTACTCACTGATACACTTTTTATAAGTGTTAATCACCTCTGTCTTTCATCTTCATAGATAGAAAAATACCTTCCCACTATGTGAACATGTGTCAGATAGGATTATAAATGTTCCATTATTATTCTCATAGTAAAAGACTGCATTAAAAAAAATACTAGCTTTTAACAATGTTCCCTTTTTCCTGTTCTTTCCTTGATCGTTTCCTATCTCATTTGTTGGTTTTGGCTACAAATGCAAACCCTGAACTTTTACTTCACCACATACAACAGGACAGATTTTGTTGACAGAAACTTCCTGAGTGTCCAAAATAAACTTTCAAACTGCATTTGGCATGAAACTGTTAAATCTTTGTTTTAGAGCTAGGTAATGCCACAACACCCAAGGAAGGATGTCAGTTTAGTGTTTTCCTTCCCAGTCCTCCTTGAGGGCAGAAAAGATTTGCTACCAGCAGCCTTAGGGGCTTCCTCTTATAGAGCAACCACTGGTCAGGCAGGTGTGAGCAGGTAACTAACAGTGACTGTCAGAGCCAGAAAGAGATTGAAGTGTGGCACAGGGAGTGTATTCAGTGCCAGACACAACCAGGCAGGAAAAATGGAAGCACATCAAACAAAGCTTCATATCTCACCCACGCAACCAGCTTTTGCTCAGATCCTTATGATTTTGAATTACTGGATTCCTGCTCAGTCTTTGAATTCACATTTAATTTTCTGAAAGACTGAAATAGTTCCATGGGAACTCATTCTTCTGGGAGGTATGGGCATAGGCTAGAATAGACCAGTTCGCTGCTCCTGAGGCACTAGGAATGCTCTGCCTGCACATACAAATCCCAAGATCCATTTCCCTCATCACTGAAAACATACTGAAGCGGGGGAAAAAAAAGGTAAATACTGAAAAAAAAAATAAAATGCAAAGGATTTAGTCTCTCACACCACACATATGACAAAGACAACATTGTTTCCCTGATGTGAAAGGTCTTGAGAGGAATGAAAGTGCATCTACCACATCTTACCTTTAACATTGTGCCCCTTGGTGTGAGCAAAGGAGGCAGAACAAACTTCCCATTCAATACACATAAGACTTATTGCCAGATGCATTTTCTAAAACCTAGAATGGCGAGTTAGAAAATCCATTTGGATTTTATGCTGATGCTGAAATGCTTTGTTAATTCTCAGTTGAGCTTCTGTACTCTCTTGTGGCTCCAGCCAAAATGAACCTCTAATTATGCAAAAGTCTTGATTTTGGTATAACTTATTTCCTATTAATAATCAGTCAAACAACAGAAAATTAAATAAATCTACTGTGTGTTGATGAGACCCTCTGATCTACTGCTACAGTGTGGGAGTGCTACAATTGCTTGCTCCATAGCCACGAAGGGCCTTTACACCATGAATGAAAAACAAATTGATAGAACCCTTTGATATCATTCCAATAAAGCCTCACCACATTGAAAGTCTCATAAATTCTGTTACTTGAAAAGCAACAGAACATACTCATACTTCTTTCTGTAGAGGAGCTACTAGAAAGGTCTTTCTTGTTTCAAGAACCTCTGTAGAAGGAGTTATAAAAACAATGGTAAATCTTCCCTTCACATCCATTAAACACCAGAGTACAAACCAATATTATCTGATTTCTGCCCATGCAATGGTATTAAGTTTCCAATGAAGATGGTGTAAACAACAAGGTAGTAGGGAAAAAAAAAAAAAATCACTCTCCTGAACAACCCTGAATGCAAAAACATGCAAGAATTGAGGTTTTACAGAATCGTAGAATCATTAAGGTTGGAGAAGACATCCAAGATTGTCAAGCCCAACCTTTGACCAAAGACCAACATGCCAACTAAACCACAGTGCTAAGTGTCACATCTAGGCATTTCTTGAACACTTCCAGCGATGGTGACTCCTCCACTTCACGTAAAGGGTGGTTAATCATTGGAACAGCCTGCCCAGGGAAGAAATTCTTCCTGGTGTCCAACCTGAACCTCCCCCAGCAGAACTTGAGGCCATTTCCTCTTGTCCTGCCTCTGGTTGCCTGGAAGGAGGGACCACTCACCTCCCCCACCTTGCTACAAGTTCATTTCAAGTACTTGTAGAGTTGATAATGTCTCCCCTGAGCCTGCTTTTACCAGGCTGATTCTGAGCTAAACACTATACAGGAAGCTGTTTAGAAAGATGCTCAAATCTTGCTCCTCACTTTAGCAAGGAATGTCATCCGCTGTACCCAAGTCCTTGTTTCATCTACCGCACTGAGAACTTGGTATCCCGCTGCTACTACTTGACAGCCTGTTGTTGCCTGTGAATAACAGGAAGTCTATTATAACCTTGTTTACCACCGTCTTTTGTATTTACTGAAAAAACTGCTACATCTTTTGGGGCATAGAAAACCTTAAAGAAGAGTGAACTCCACTACTGAAAGTAACATTTGAAAAACAACAATCAAAGCAACCAAAAAGCTTCACAAACATAGAAGTGTGTGAATTTCCTTACATAATTATACTGGTGTATCTTTTGATACAGTGCACAAAGATATTTAGTGCTACCTATAATAGGTTTTGAATATTCCTGTAATATGCTTTTTTTCTAACCATCAGTTTTAGAGGCTTTTATAGCTAGATGCATGAGATGAAAAGCAATTCAGAAAGTGTCTTTTTCAGCTTTGAATATCAAACAAGCTATTAGGGAGGAAGATTTACCTTCTGAACCAGGATACAGGAGATAGATATAAAAGAGAATTGATAGCAAAAGGATCTTCAAGAGGTCATAAATAGAAATATTTTTTTTCTCTACATCTTTCACTGCTTTCTTTTCTGGAGAGATTCCCGGACTTGGAGGCTTGCTTGTGTATCACCCCTACACTTCAGACAAACTGAAAGCTTTCATTCACAAAGAAATTAATGTCTGACAATATGCATCATCTTTTGCGAATGAACTCCATAAATCAAAATTCACTACAAAAATAAATATCTTTTTATTATTACAGGCATTACCTATACTTCATACATTTGTGCTCACCCACAGGTGCACATGACAAAGTGAAGTCTAGCACTTCTAGCAACTTTTAGTGTTGGAATAAACATCAAGAAGTCTGTGTCCATAATTTATTTTGTAAAACATTATTAAATAGTAGCCTCTTAATATTTTTCATAAGAGCACAGAAAGTTTTCTGACATCTAATTATACATTCACTCTGCATAAGTTGAGGAGATTCTCAATGATTTTTCATGTGCAGTCAGTCTGTCTTTATACAGAAATATCTCTCTCTCTCTATATATATATGTATATACACGTATCATACCTACAGCTGAGCATATAATCTACAGCTCAACAGCAGCACCTCCATGATGTGTTTACAACCTATTGCTCATATAGTTTAAACCACTGGAGATATAAGACAAGCATTGAAAAAAAAACATTTTTAAAGAAAATAAAATAATAAATGCAAGATAGAAAAAAAAAAAAAAGGAAGAGAACTTACTCCAGCTTCTCTTGCTGCCTGGGGTTACTTAACTTGATTGCAATATTCATGAGTGACACAGTAAAAGGGCAATGGTTCTTAAAACGGCAAAAACAAAATAAAACCAGTTGAATGTTCTCAGCTCAACCACCATTTGGGACTGCAACGTACCAGAAACACAGACAGAATCCCAAGTTCCACTTCTGACACAGAATTTCACCTGATTGATGACACCCTGACTGCTAACTTGATGCTTGTCTGAGGTAAAAATCACTTTTCAGGCCTGCCCTACTCTGGTTCCTATACCTGAAATGTCCCTGTAGACCATATTTTATATAGTAGGCCTTTATGTAGTTTTGTGTAAGGTTCCAAGGACATGGTTATAAGTTTCTTTTTCTTCTTAAATTTATTTTGGTCAGGTTAATCTTTAAAGTTTACTTTGTTCCAAAGTATCTGTAAGGATGAGTGTTTGATCATCAGTCTGAAAGCTCTTAACCATTTCCTTATTTGCACAGTAAAGGAAAAGAAAAAAGAAAAAAATATTCTTTTAATGAGACATTCCCCATGATGAGAATATTTTGAAGAGCTGCAAACATTACTGTAACAGTGGCATAAGTCAAACCATTCACTAAATGCTTCACAAATTGTAGTTTCCTTTGCTAAGCATAATACCTTATTCTGTCTGGAGTTCAAAACACTTTTCTAAGATGTTAAGCCACTTCCCACAAACTTCACTCTCAGGAAGTTTGAATTGGCTGCTTTTCCAAAGAGGTTTGAAGGATGCCAGTGTTCTCAGCTTTGTAAACTCAAAATGAACTTGTATTCATGTTTCAGATCAAATGAATGGCTTGAGTTTTATGTTTTATTTTTTAATCACCGTGGTGGCACTCTGGAATCCAAATATCCAGTTTTCTTTTTTTTTTTCTTTGTAAGCATTCTCTCATATTTTGCCTAGTCTGCTTGACAGAACCATTAGCTTCGGACTTTTGATAGCAAAAATATGCAAACACAGATATTGTATTTCTAAATCAAAGGCTGAGGGAGAACTCAAAAAGGCTCCATAAAAATAAATAAGGCAAATAATTATCAAATGAAATAGATGATACATGGGGGCCTCAACACACGTGAACAGGTCTGCTGAAACATGTTTCAAATTTATTTTCTTTTTTTAGATTATGCTTATTAAATTTATAAGCCTTAGACATTTTGAATTAAATAATGTATTAAGTAGCAGTGATAACAGCACTAGCAGCAATATACTTATCTTAGCTCTGGAGGAAAACAAACCGAACCAACCGAATAAAAGAAACATCATAAAAATAAAATATTTTATAGTAACAAGAATAAAACAACACTCAGTAGTTATCCCAAAGACTTCAAGAGCAGTGTCAAGTCAAAAGCAAATTTTGAGGTACAGCTGCTCATGGATATAATACCAAAGAATTTTTACAAGTACCCACATAAACAGTGAGCAAAAATGAAACTAATAATACAAAAGAAAACACACTTGAAAGTTTTAGGCATAAAAGTTTTAGGCGCAAATTCTAGCATGGCCTTATGGACTACTGCTCTGTCTAGATTTGAGAGAGGATTGTCTCAAGGCCCAGCTAAAGATAATCTGTTGTGAAGGTATGTAGGCTTGTCAGCCAAGAGGCCATTGTCTGCACAGAAATAATGTGAAGCAGTCATAGTTCCAATTTGTAGCCATGAACTTACTGAAGACGAGGATATTAAATATCTCTAAGCACTTCCTGAATTGCACTGCACTAGTTCACTCTTCCGCAAGAGCAGAGTCCTGAATTTCACTCTCTTTTCAGATCTTCTTCTCTCCTGCTTATGAGTATCCTCACTTTCTAAAACAAAAGCCAGAATGACTCAACTGTCAGGTGTGGATTTAAGAGACTACAGGATTTCCACTCAGTCACTAGATGGGATTATTTAAAATAGGGGTGGAAAATAGAATGCAAAAAGCACAGGGAGGCAATGCTGCTGCCTATTGATTGTCAACTGGTATACACAGCCCGCTGCACTTTTGGAGACAGCCTAACTCCTCTTAGTGACTGGAAGGATGTGCAGCTAAGCTGAATTGCTTTCACCTTCATTCCTCATCTGCACCAGACACCACCCTGACAAAGACAGAGACTCATAGACTGGGTCGCACCAGACACCACCCTGACAAAGACAGAGACTCATAGACTGGGTCCTTCTGAAACATATTTGGATTCAGCAAATTTATTACAGTTGATAGCAACAACTGTCAATACTTAGATAGCTTTCCAGAAGCTTAAAATGTCTCCCAAATTATTGAAAGAACTGTAGGGGTTAATGTGTTACACATTTTCTATGTTTATTCATTTGAAGGGTTGGATGTTTGGGTGCTTTAAAAAAAAAAAAAAAGCTTTAGAAGAAGTGAAAAGGAAACCTTAGAAGTCTTCAAAGAAACACAGCTACTACCAAACATAATCAGTACAATAAAACAGTCACAGTCACATCATTTAAAAATTGTTTTTCATGTAACTGAGCCGCACTACAATAAATATTCTGGATAGTAGATGTTATAATTGTCACTTGGCAATACTTTTTGGCTGCACCAACATGTTTAAATAAAGTGTCAGACAGTTATTGAGTAAAATCCACCTTATAGGGCAAAGAAAACAATTCAATTTGAGATGTGCAATAGGCAACAAACACATACTATTAGGTTTTGTTTTGGAGAGAAAATAAATATAATAAATATGAATCTGATAAAAGTTCCACAGCTGTCGGGTTAAGGTTTTTCAAAATATATTTGCAAAATTTTGCTTGTCTTAATTACACGGACAGGTAGAACAATCCCTGAACTGTGTCAATGTGATGTTCCCAGACAGGGAATTTATCATTAAAACTGGTGAATTTATTCACAAGATAAAAAAAATGAGACCATTAGCGAGATCAAAGATAACCTCCATTGCTAATCAGTGTTGGGTAAGGCAAGTACATCACACTGTATTAACACAAAGGTCAGATAAGCCCTTTTTAATATAAACAATAGGCAAAAGTGCTCTGAGAGCCCATAAACTTGAGATTATATAAAAATGGATTCAGATTGTCTCCAGGTATCATCCACCCAATCAATGCTACTCTCCAGACACAAGTTTTGTTGGCCAAATAAATGCAAACAATAATTTTATTTACTCTGTTGTAAGGAAGAAAAAGGTAAAGTGTGAGGAAATGCTACAAGTCATAGTATGAAGTATAAATAGCTTTAGGTTTTAGAAAATATAAGCCAGGGAACTGAGCATTTCTGGGTAACAAACACGAGGGCTTGTTTTAGAAAAATGAGTGCAGAAAGTCTTAAAATAACTGACATTTTTACTTTGCAGTTCTACTTCACTGTTTTTCCAAGCTATTTTGGAAACTTTTGAAATCTGTCTTTTCCATGGAGGATAAATTTAATTGCAAGAAAAAGCTTATTCTACCATTGCATAGGTCTTTTAATAACAAGAGACAAGCTGCTGTGTATTCAGAGTACCAGCTTATCATTGTCTACAATTATCCAAAAATCCGAGAGAATTTAAGTGGTTTAAAAATATCACAAAACTAAACAATTGCTCAAAGTTTGAGAACTCCTTGCTTCTGGAAAATGCCAGAGTTGCCAGAACAGCTTACACAGGTCAGAAGCAAAAATTCAATGAATTTTTTCTTGATGCCGACTCTGTGATAGAGTCAGACTTCTTGACTGATGGATTCTGGAAATACAGGGAAACAAAAGATATTTGAATATAGATCATCAAATTATATTAAAAAATCAATTAAAATATATGTCAGAGTTGGTACTAGAGTTCAGACAGATTTGAGGGTGAGAAAAACAGTGAGGGTAAGACATACCATGTGTTTATCTGAACCTAACACACAAAGTGGATTCATGTCTGAGTAGATACCTCCAGCTACTAATATAGCTCCAGTCTAAAGCTCACAGCAAATGCACAGTAGCCAGCATATGTTAAATGAAAATGTTTCTGCTCTATACATTGAATTGACTACATCCCTCCACCTAAATACCTGCAAGTGTTGTTAACTAAAGCAAAGCATGCCCTGAAAAAAGAATTACTGTTCCTAGATCTGAGCAAGGCCACTGGGATCTTTTGTTTTGAATCCAACCTAAATTAAACCATGTGAGTGGACCATGTTATGATATCCATTTCAAATACCTACAGATACTAGATGTTAATTCAGAATACAATCCATTATAAAAGAAGATAGTAAAACGTGCAGTTCTTGGACTGTACATGCTTTGATTGCCAGGTCATACTCAGTATTTCAAGCTGGTAAAACTTATGAGCTGACATAAACAGGATCAGGCGACTGGGGTGGTGGGAAAAGGAAACTCTCTACTATGAGCTTTTCCCTTCCTGTCCTTTCTGGTCATGTCTTTGCAGCTAAACAGTTCTCTCTTTCAGTAAGTCACATGACAGATGTTAGCTGTTAACCCAATTTAAACTATTTTTCTTTCCATTCCAGTACATTCCAATCAGCAGCATGAACCACAAACAGTGCCCAGCAATTGGTGAGTGGCAGATGCCCGAATACCACGTTTTTCATCTCCTTTCAATGTCCTTGACTCATGCATCCTGTCTGAGCTAATGTTAGTTTCCTGATTGCAGTGTGTCTGTACCCTTGGACTCTAAACAAGGGCCTGGACCATCCCAGAAAGCTCACTCTTCCTTGCTAGACTTTGGCTTCACTGTGCTTCTAGTGACTGTCTCTCAAAACTACCTTGTTTTGCCAGTTCACATCTGTAATTTCTAGATTTGCATTGATATAGCAGTCCATTTCTTTTCCTCTACTTTTAAACTAATTCTAGATCATCATATAAAAAATACTATTCAGTTCTGACTTTATTTTACCTCTAAGGAGAAACTGAGCTGCCACCACAAACAGTTATACTCACTATACTCCCATTATTACATTATCACATTCCTCCACTTGAATGAAATGCCCCTAAAACAGATCTGAACCAGAACAAAAAAACATTCGTTGTTTGTAATGTACTTGTGCCTTTATTTGCTCAATGCTCTGAAATTCTCCTTTCCAAATTACTGTTATGTTCTAGATACTGTAGCAGTGATTGCACACTACTTAAGACCATTTAATATTTCTATGAGTATAAAGATGAAATGCAATGATGCCTAGTCCAAGGATCTGAGCTTTAAAAGTAAAAGGATGCCTGTTAGAATAAAGGGCAAAATGGAAAAAAGAAAAAGAGACAAGAAAAAATGTAGCTTTATTTTTAGCTCTGATTCAGGAATATCAGCCAGGAACAGAAAGAAAAGAACAGAGTTGCCAAGTAGAAACATATTGTAAGTACCCTAGCTGTGATTAAAGTACAAAGAGTTATAGTTCTGTAGCAAACTCATTAATAGCACTAACTAAGGATACAAAACAGTTGTCTTTTTTCATCTTTTTATGCCACACAGTTAATACAAAACTCAAATTAGGATCATTGCCTCTATTTTTACATGATACATCAGTGGGCCATATAAATTATATGACAGAATTAGATAAATGCTTTGTTAAGCTACTAATTTCAAACTTCAGTTGCATACACTTCCATGTTCAGTTATTTACCATAGAGTCCTTTCTCTTTACCATTAAAACATCTCTTTCATTAACATTAAAAATATTTTCCCCAGACTTTGTGACAGGGATATACTCTTACCTCTATTTTACAGAAGGAACCAAGATACAAGGTCCATACAGAAAGTCTGTGGCCCAGCCAAGACTCCAGAATTCCTGAGACTCACTTCAACACTTTCTCCTCTGTAGCCTTTTGATCTTTTCTTTCCTTCATGAATGACTAAGCTATAAAAGATTTGTGTCTAAAGAACAGGCTTTAAGAACAAATACACCGTTTAGATTCTTTATAAAAACTAATCAAACAAGCATTTTAAACAAGACTTGAGTTTCATGCAGTTTCAACTAGGTATTCAACACGTGCAAGCTTGTATGAAACTATAGGCACTTAATGTTGTAAACAAGTTCAAAAGTTTCCGCAAATACGAATTAACAGTCAATGAATTGTGCTCAAACAGCTCACAAAAAACCACATAGCCATCTTTAGTTCTCAAAAAACCAGTGCATGTACGTTATTTGGGCAATGAGAAAACATACAAGGCCAAGAGCCTACAGGGTTCCAATTCAAATGTGTTTACTCAAGTAACAGACTGAACATCTAAGCAATAATTGCCTCAATAATTAGTGGGTGGATGATAGTGTCTCACCTTAAACTATGACAACAAAGGAAGAAATAATAACAATAGCAGCAGCAGCATAATTTAGCACTTGGATCAGAAACTTTAGGCAACAGATACAGCTTTGTTTGGTCAGTTGTATTTTTAAAATCAAGAATAATGCTGTTATCCCAAGGTGCTGTCCACGCAAAAGACACAAACTCAAAAGATGAGGAAAGTGAAGGATAAATGTGAAGGCAGGAAGTGGCAAAGCATGTTTTGCAAGGTATAAAATCACACCTTACTTCTTCAGAGATTTCTGGTTGGGAAAACAAGTTATCATATTTTCTTTTTTTCCATGGGCTATTTTCTTCTGATTACTCACAGTGTCTATTCTCCCTACCAAAAGGCTGTGAAGGCATTAGCCACTCTACCACCAGGCAGAGCGGTCATACACAGAGCAGAATCCCACTGGAGAGTTCAGGTTGAACAAGACTCTCCTCTGCACCAAAATAATCCAGTAGCAATACTACTGTTGAGACATTCAGAATCATCTCCTAGAGGTGCTATGATGACCATGATAGGTAGCCTTTCTTCCTTTCTCTTCTAAAGCACTGGGCACTCTCCCTTATTTGTGAAAACAAGCACACAACCAACCCAAGCCCAACTTTCAAATCATATCATTTGTTTCTGATTGCACTACTTTTATAAAATAATGCAAAATTACTGATGACACAGTGCAGTTTACAATAATGCAGTTCAATGCTGAAGAAATGTTGAGCAGAGTAAGATGGTATCACAAGTTTATCCCAAGGAACTGTATAGGGTGTGCAATGCACAGCAGGTTTCTATTGTGATTTTCACACTCTGTTGTTAAAAAGTGAAAAAAACCAAATGAGTGATTTTCATTCTGATTTAAAGTTGTTCAGAAAAGTCTATACTGGAATTCATGCTACGAATCTGCATTATTCAGACGGCACTTAATTGCTCAATTTGTGGAAGGAAATGATAGCTCATAGCCCTCTTGATAGATGCAAGGAAGCTACCAAAGATGTAGGAGAAGGAACTCATTATATTTCTCACAGTATTTTTAAACTTTCCTATTCTTGAACCAAAGCATAGACTGCTCTTGATTATCTGTTCAGCCCATTTATAATGCATATTGTGCAGATTAAGGCAAAAAATCTGTTCTTCCCGGCTGTGCTAGCATTGATCTCAATAGCAGTCCCTAAGACCTATAATTTTCAGTCTCATTCACAAAGTTTTTCAAAGCTGTATTTACAGAACTCATAGTTAGGCACTTCAAAAGTTGACTCTCTCCCCTCTGAAGTGAGCACAGCCTGGAAGTGGTGTGCAAGCAGGGAAGAAGTCTTCCTAAAATAAACTTTTCTTAAAAAAAAGGTATCTTAACTGAGAAGTAGCTGTAAGGTTAAGTTTATAAAAAGTGCTTTAACATAGGTGTGTCTGTCTCCATATCTTACTGTATAGGTTTATCATGATAGTTGTGATACCAAGCTGGATACAAAACCTATAGAAGTGAAATATCTCGCCTAGGTTTTTGGCGGGGGGTTGGTTTTTTTTTTTTGGTATTAGTGTGTAGAGTTGGTTTAGTTGGTTCATTTTTGCCTCTACTAACTGTAGTCCTTGAAAACTATTGCTACACTATCTTAACGAATCTTTGCTGAAGATGCCCTTTGGATGTAGAAATGTTGTGAAGGGTTTTGTGAGTCAGAACATCACAATTTTAGTTCTTGGACATATTTGGCAATCATATTTCTTCAAATCAAAAGTCAATATATTGTTTCTTCTTGGAGGCTGTTTAAAGTCCAGTGTAGAGTTTTCCAGGAACTGAGTTGCATTGATATTATACATATATTTCTCCAATATACAATATGACCTACTAAGAACCCAATTCAAGTATTTTGCAGTTGCAAATGCAAAATGACAGAATGTGACAGAAGTGGGATATTTCACATCAGCTGAACTCACAGCAGAGACTAGAGTCCATCTGAAATTATTCTGAAACAGTCTGAATGTTAGAACTGACCACAGTTATTTGTATTACCACTAGCTTTTCAAGGTATATTTTACTTTGCACCTATCAGAGAATGAAAATGTACAAAGATACAGAAGGCCCACTATCATGATATTCCAAGAGCTTAGAGTATATGTTTCTGTGGGTGGTTATGAAATATTTATATGTTGCCAGGCACAGCTGATCTGATTGTCATTAGCAAGATGTATTGATAAAGTCATGGGAGACTGGTGACAGTAACACATGTGAGACTGAGGAAAGCTTACTGGCCATGTATTCACATGATACTGAACGCAGCACTAATTTAATCAGGAATAGCCCAAGCAGGCCTGAATATAAACTACTGTTTTCAACTTAGTCTCAGGAATGTAAAGAATTTAATTTTTAAGATTTATACCTTATTCTTGTCCACAGGGAGCAGGAGCGCTAACCGTCTATTGCTCTGGATTCCAAGATTCCTCTCATATCATCTTATTAATAAAACTGTCCATCACAAGACTGATCTTACATTTTTTTGTAGATTTCTTTATTTTACTATTGCAAGAAGCTCACAAAGTCTATTAATTGCTTTTAATAGATCACCTCTGTTAAAATGAAACTGTAACTGTCTAAGGGAAAAGTGCATTTAAAATCAAGTTATATTTTAAAATGCTGCATGGAAAAAAATGAAATGGTTTGAGACAGTGAAAGTTTCTAGCACATGGAAGACTAATCTATGGTTGGTATCTGATATACACTCTTCACTGCCTGCCACCAAATTCAGAAGGACTCCCTATAATAAGAAAGGTCACCATGTGAATTTCAGTGAAGTCATACCATTAATTCTCTTCTGAAGGACCAAAATAAAGGTTTGTTCACCATTCTGTAATAAAGGGGATTTCCTTGACAAATGGAGTCAGGCAAATCTCTCAGGCACATGATGTGATTCATGGGATTGTCCTGTGCAAGGTCAGGAGTTGGTTTCTATGATTCTATGAAATCTTAAAAATAAAAAGGAGGAGGGACTATTTATTCGCTATGATATCTATATTTCAAGGTAGACAAGGGAGGACTGCAAATTCAAGTGCTTCAGTCCCCTCACATTTTATTAAATCTGTACCTTGCTTGATCGTGTATGAACACTTTGCAGGAGTACTGTAAAGCGTAATGTAAACATCTTGCCACAGTGCCTTCAATTTTATTCATATCAGCAGAGTTGGATCTTCACTTGGATCCTCTCTGCCTGTTATGCTGCAGGACAATAGTGATCTCTTCCAATCTGCTGGAAGGTTTTGTAACACTGGTGGTGAACTCATTTCAGGCTTATTTTTACCAGCATAATTCAGAGTATTTACTGGCAGGCTCAAGTTTGCTTGCCAACATTTTTGTTTTGAGCAGTCTTCCCACCAGACTTGAGCACCTACTCCAGCAAAGCCCCAGATCTCTACAGATATGTCTTTTTTTTCTATTTTGCATAGACTCACTGAATTTGAAGAAACCTAAATTTCTGCTGTTATTGCCATATCCTCTCATTTCACATATTTTATAATCAATTCACCCATCATTTTATTTTGTTCAAAACAACATTCCTGAACTTTTATTTGGGCTAAATAAAATCAATTGGTATAGACAACAGCTCAGAAAGCCTAAGACATTTATTATGGCAAGAAAAGCATTAGAGAAAGTAGTAGTATATATTCATTTTTAAAAATGTCGGAGTACCTCAGCTAGGTTAAGTCAGCAAGGTATCCAAATTCTAATATAGGAACAAACTTATAGGCCATAATGGGCATTTGTTACATATATCCTCCCTCTTACATGGCTGGCCCATAGACTTAAAAGTTTAACAGCAGATTTGAATCCAGTTAGGACAACATTTGGTCTATTCTCAATGTTCTGAGCTATCTTGCCTTCCACATCTTCTACCCACAAGATTTACAAATCACTCCATCAGAACCTGCCTCATTTGGGGAGCGAGGGAGAGGGGCAAGGGGAAGGATGAGGAAGATGTTTAAGAAGTTGTCGCTGTGTGAATTAGCTGTATCCTACACTATTTGCTCATGAATTTGGCTTGTGAGACTGAAGCGACTCCTGCTCCTCCTTCCCCACACAGGAGTGACTGCCTCCTTTCCTTGCTCTGTGTGTATATGCAGAGTTTCACAGCTCAAGCCCCAACTGCTCTTTGTACACAACCCAGCCGAGATTCATGACTTCAAGGCTTCAGTGACATCCACTGACGTGTCCAAAATCCAGAAGTACATACAATTATCATTCAGCTATTGTGAGGAAGAGACAGAAGATTCTATTCACCATAATCTGTGAGTTTTTTAAGACAACATGATGAAGTTACATAGACATCTTGGACTGATTTTCATTGGGGGTGAATGCAGAACTTCCTTAGAAAGGGATAGGCAAATCCTTAGGGATTGGAAAGTATCTGCTAGATTGGCTCTATACCTACTTTTTAAGGAGAAAACCTTTTTGGTTTGGGTTTTCTTTGTCTAGCTGGATGAGCACAGAGACCTAAGCACATTTAGAAGCTCACCCCCAATAATCCAAGATTTGTTCTGAGTACTGGTTATCTACTGGGGTTTTTTATGAGAAGAAACAGCATCATTGCATATGATAAGGAAAGGAAATCTACCTACCTTAAAAATAATTTTTAACCCATTAGGCACATGAAAATATTCTCTAGATGTGATTAGGAAACATATGTCCTGACTTGTTATTTATCATTGCTGGACTTAAGTCATACCTCTTCCTTTCAAGCCTTAAAGACAGTGTCCATGCCAAAATGTTTTTGTTGCTTAAAAAAGGAATTAAACCATTTACTGCCTTAATAATACACTGCTACTATTCCGAAGAAACTGAATTTTAATTTGAAACCAACTGTGGATGCTATTTTTTTTTTTTCAGTCTAGTGCTGACACAAGCAATTAATCCATTCCTGTTCTTTTTTATTGCTATTCTCATCAAACTTCCCACGCTTCTGACTATAGAATTAGAGTAATTTCTTATTGAAAGGCTGCTTCTTATGCTGTTCCTGTAAGTTCTATGAGAAAGACACGTTAAGAGTTTCTTGGCAAGAACTGACCCCAAAAACAGTGTCTCTTGTAATTCTTAAAGTGGGCTGCACCAGCATTATGAGAATCTGTATAACAACAAAGTCTACATACACCTTCAAGGGAATAATATAATTATACCAAAAATGTCTACAACATTTTCTGTGGAGCAGCCAAATTACAATCCTAGTAAGACATGTCTAGAACACTTGCTAGATCTTTCAATTATCACTATATTGGGGTTTTTTTGTTGTTTGTTTTGTGTGCTTTTGCAACCGTATGGTTTTTATTCGCAGGTGAAACTGTAAAGACATTTATATATAAAATGCAGATTATCAGCAAATAATAAAAACCATGAATTCCAATGAAGCAATATCCATTAGAAAGGATTCTGTACTCATAGCTCAGCCTAAATACTGTAACTGAACACAGAGTATAACACAATTTGAAGCAATAGAGGTTTTATATGCCATCATCTCCTAAAATGTTGCCAGCCTGAAATACTCCTTATAACAAATATAATGATTCCTGTACTATTCCTTTTTATATGCTTTAATTTTGAACTCTAAACATTAATGTTTTCAGCCAGTCTGCAGTTCTTTGCAGTTCTTTTTGCTACACATAATACGCATCTTTAAAGTCTCAAGCCTTCAGCCACAACACTTCATGAAAACTAGCAAGACTAGTGTTGATCCCACACATCTGGAAGCCATCGCTTCAGGACAAAAAACAAAACACAAACAAAATACCACACAAAATATCACCCCACCAAAACCAAACAGAAATTCTCACTGCTAATTTTATTTGGTCATACGTAAAATATGTTTAAGTAGTTTTATATATCAGGATTGCACTGCTAACTTTGCAGTTCATTTCCATTTTTTTACATAGTATTCATAATACTGATTTAAACTCTCTATTAAGTAATCCAGAAATAATCAAAGAATTTTGTGTTTCCAAAAAAAAAGTGTTTTCTGCAACTAAACCAGACTTTAACTTATGATAAGAATTACAATTTTTAGTGATTCTTTACAAACTGTTTTTGTGAAAATTGGTATTTTTACCTAACTTACAAACAACAGAGGAGAAATGAACTCAAACAGTTCCCATATTCTCTTTTGGTATTGTTTCAGAGTATGTTATATCACTATACTCTGAGATCAGGATGGCAAGAATATCATAATTTCCATTGGCAAATGATATCACTGAAGAGGAAGGACACTGATCATCAGACTAAAGACTGGCTTGTACTTTTGCAGCATTCTGCACTGCATGTCCACACATCACTGGTCAAATGGCTGTAGCAGTATGGATTTGATAATGTACATTTCTGTGGAGTATTTTGATATACCGTGGTGAGAGGGATGCTTGTGAATAGCCGAGCAAGTGCTGGCCCATAAATTACCCTAAAACAGAGTTCTGATAGATGCTGTAACCTGATCTGTCCAGAAAATATACACAAGCAGATATTTCTGTATTTTGTACTAAATAAATAAGCAGTTGATTAGCTTCTGACACCCCAATGCTTGGTAGAAACATGCACAGAAGTAGTCTCTGCCACCAAAAACCATACATGTGTGTGTATATAATCCATTTATCCAAGATGTAAAACAACAGATGGATGCATATAGGTATATTCCCTTCTGGCTGTCATCCAGGGTTATTATTCAGGCAGGAGCCAACCTCCAGAGCTAGGAAGCTTCCCCTCACTGTATTTATTCAGTAACATCAGCCCAGTGTTTGAGCTGGGATTGCTGCTGCAGCAGCAACCATGAACCCTTAAATAAGTCAGGCAAGGTTAATTACCAGTGTGTTTATCTATAAAGATGATCTGTGACAAGAAAGATTAAATACAGGTAAAACACCAGGTTGTTTGTTTAAGCTTTTCATGGCTGTAGAAGTAATTTTCTATCTCATGATCACAGCTATCAGAGCACAGTTCTTTATTTTATTTGAGAAGCCGATTCACTCAATGTTACTTTATTTGATCAAAAGTCAACATCCACACAGCACATATTTTCCCGCTCATAGACTATCTATGTTGCTAGGTTGGGCAGAAAGTGAATAGCTCTCACATGCAGATGTATTGCAGACCTATAAAACATTACCACAATTTTCTGAGACTGGTGAGGATGCTTTTGTTACAGCTTTTGTTTTAAATCCAGTACTGTGTCTGCCTCCTAGGGCCATGAAGTAAGTCTCTTTAAAAAGAGCTACAGATTTATTCTTCCACTTTCAATAAGTGAAAATGTGTTTTGTTGAAACCTCCTGAGAATAAATGGATTTCCTATAGAATCCCCTTTTGTTTATGGCTTTGATGAAAGCATTTGGCACTTGATGGTTCCCAGGCTATCCCCAGTTTAAAAAAGAAGAAATCAAGTGTGCTGAGTGTTAAAATGTTTTCAACTAACCTCAAAGCAAGTGTAACATAAAGACTTGCATCAGGTGTCAAATTAGTATGTAAGGGTAATGCTTCCTGTCTTGCCTCTTCAACTTTTACACTCAGTATCCTTTCCCATTTTGTTGTTAAAGCAGAGCTAAGGGCTGAACTTATTCAGACAGCCACCTGAAATCTAAACCTTTTCTCTCAGTTTTGTCATCTACTACTTCTTCTATTTCAATTTCTTCACAAAACTATGCAAAAATTGTTGAGATTACAGGCAGGTGCTAACTCCCCACAACCAGCCATATAACAGAAAGAATTGCAGATTGGAATGTATTTGAACACAATGAACTTCCATTAGATTGTTAAACTCCTCATAAGAGATTGTTTTATGTTCCACTAGCAAAGTGGTTCAGAAAGAGCTATTGACACTATAAATACACAGAGGACACAATCAATTGACACTTCTAAAAGGCTTTGTGTAAGATTGGTTAACAGCAGTCCCCGCTTTTGGTGAGCAAACATTATTTACACTGAAGCAGAGAAATATTAAACAAATCTACATGAACTTTTGGGACAACACTAATTATTCATAATAAATTATCATGAATTAGCAAGCTCTTTAACACATAATGCACCACAAACAAATCTCAGAACTACCTATTCCCATTTGGAATAGTCAAGACTTTCTCCATTAATTATTTTGAGAAAACAAATACTTATAATTCTAATCTAACTCATTCTAATTATGACATTGAACTTAGTTTGTCTCTTGCTTCATTGCACTTTTTATTACTGTTCTTTTAAATAGATATGATGCAGTCATGGCAAATCCATCCTAACTAGCAAACATCCACCTGATTGAATTAACTGTCACTGATGGGTCAAAACATCATAGTTCAAAGTCATTGGTTTTAGAGTCATTTGCAAAAATGCCACAGGCTTATGATCTCTTGTTTGAAGCAAGTTTCTATACTTCAGTTATCCTCTGCTCTTTGTCTAAAATAACTTCACCTTTCATGTGCTTTGAAACACAGCAACATAACTGAGTTCATAATAATTTCTAAACTTCAAGAAATAAGCAAATGAAGCATCATTTCTAGTCCATGTGATCTCATTTCACCCTCCTATGATAAACTATGATACAGTTTAAACCTCCTGCCCAGAGATCACTAGTAGCCCCCAACTTAGGTGTAAGAGATGTGCAAAAAATAATCATGGCTGCAGTTTTATGGGCCCAGTTGACAATCTAGAAGACTTCATCCTTCCCTTCAGAGTGCTTGGGTTCCCATTGCTCCCTTCTGTGAATCACTGAGTAAAATATTATGTAAAATAACGATTTCTTCAGCTTAGTTTCCTGAACTAAGAAGTAAACTCAGCTCCCAGGAAGGGCCTACATCCCACTCCCAACACAGGCAAGTGATGAGAGTAGCACCCCTTATTTACAATGCAGTGGAAATGGCCCGTAGTATAGTTCTGTAAGATGCAGAAAGAGAAGAAATGAAGCCAGCCTCTTGAAGATACAGGGTATAACCCTATGAAGATATCAGGTCAGTATAAACATGTCTACATTATCATTTTGAAGTGCAACTACAAGGAAGCACAAGAGGCTGAAGAGAACAGTACAATTAGTAAGTGAAAAAGTGAATGCAACAAGGATTTTCAGTATTTGCTTCCACACAAGAAACAAATAAATCGTTTTCATCCTGAAAAGGATAAAACTGAAGGGTAATGTGGCAGAGGCTCATAAAACCCCCTGTACTGTGACAAAATGAGGGGGAAAAAAATTTCACTGCCTGTTTTAAAATAAGGGTTAAAGACAGCTGAGACTAGGGTCAGAGTAGACAAAACAAATGAAAATGAGGCTTCTTCTTACAATACAGTGTCTAGTTAAGCTTGATGCCACCAAACTCTAAGTACTCACATGTATGTTTTTGTTGTGCGCTATTGTTTGGGTTTTGTGGTTTTTGTTTGGTGACTTTTTGTGGGTTTTTGTTTGTTTGGGTTGGGGTTTTTTTTCTACATTCATCTGTGCAAGAAAATGAATTAAATCAAAAAACAATCCCTCTGCTTTGAGTAGTTCCTGAACCACGTATTTACCTAATCTGTAAGAGTATTCAGAGAAATACCACCTCCACCACCACTATGCTCTACTCTGATACTTTTCCATAGTGACATTATTAGGGAGGGAGAGAAGAATAAGCTTAGCACAACTCTGATTTGGTCTGAAACATTGCTCACTGTTGGCAGACCTATGCAGAAAAAAATGTACTTTCACTGGAGGACATCGCCAAATCTCAAAACCAACAAGCTGAAAGTTACTTACTGAAGCAAAGTTCTTAAGGAACATTAAGTATTCGCGACATCTTAACAAACACTTATTAATAATAGCTCCTTTTTTCTTCTTTTATTCTATTGTCATTTGCTCTTAATCATCAAAAAAAAGGTGGCTCTTCCTATTGCAAGTTGAAACAAGGGGCATACCAGATGCCCCTTATTGGATAAGGAGCATAATAGATGCCTAGATGACATTTCTCACTTCAATATGTTTGGAATCTATTTTATATGCTTGCAGACCATCCGTCCCCCCCTCCCCAAAAAAAAGAAAAAAAAAATCCAATGCAATTGGGGGCAATCCAGAGATTTGCTTCAAAAGCACATCCCTGGCTTGAAATGCTAGTGCAGTCCAATGTGCCATCAGCATCAGGACCATTATAAGATAAGACTGTAAGAAAATAAGGAAAGAAATTAGAGAGTACAAAATCAGACCTTTAAAATAACAATCGGACTTTAAAAAACAATTGGCCTTTTAAGTAACAGCTTAGATACACAAGTAAACACCGTCACTTCTTTTCTGTTGCCTCATTCTTATATTTTATGTTCAAACAGTCATGGAGCAGAACTAGGAGCAGGCATGTTCTGGGGATGTGTGAAAATATCTCAGCCAACAAAGTTGGGCATACAAGCACTGCCCCTTAAGGAATACTCTTATTTAGGAATTTAGGAATTCCTTTAGGAATACTCTTGCCTGTGGTGGCAAAAGGAGTGCAAGTAAGTAGCTGCCTCTCACTCACTCACTTGTCCCCATGTCCCAGAGGACAAAGAAAAGCATAAACACAAGGTGAACTTTCCACGTCATCTATTCTTTTATGTTTTGCATTAAGGTTAATGTTTTAAAGAAAATTGAATAGAAATGTTTTTCCTGTACTTTAAACCAGTACTGAGTAATATTTCAATCTGTGTACCTGCTTAGCCATGGACTGAAAGTATCTGTCAGTATAGATTTAAACAATGTTAAACAAATATTGCCTTCATGAATCAGGCTCATAGCCAGAATATTTTATCTACTGCTGACTAAAATTGGATATTTCTGAGGAAGGTACAAACTGGATACTTACAGAAGAGCATGTTCACAAGACAGGTTTTCCTGGGCCCCACTAACATTTGAGCACTTAAAATCTAATCCATTTTTGTTCTGTGCCCTTTTGCCAAGTACCTCTGGCATTTTCATACTCAACTATGAGCTAAAGCAAAACTACTGGCTACTTTCCGGATTGTGTTTCCAGTCTCTAATGAAAAGATCAGGGAAAAAAACTGTAAGAAATACTTGAGAAAAACTCTTAGTTTCTTGCAGTAGGAGCACATCTGCTTGGGGAGCAGCAGCCATCAGACCACATTAGCCTTTTTTGGCATCCCACCTCTTCTGCCTCCTTTTTGCTGCTGCTTTTTCCCACCTAAGGAGAGTGCCGTATCAGCCCAACTTAAAAAATTAAATCCCATTATTTCTTCTTGCCATTCATGCTGTTCCTGTCTCCTCGTTCTCCATTTGGTTTTGGATATCAACATGACAAAGCAGCAGCTGTATACATTAGCTGAAAACATTTCAGTTGTAATTGATCTAACTGAGACATAATAACTATACTAATGTTCTCATTTGAAGTGCTCTCATCAGAGCTTCAGACACAAAAAGATTTTTGCAATTTTACAGATGCATTCCCTGCAATCTTGGCGGAGCTTTTCAAGTGCCTTCTGAGAAGTCAGTCTGTACATTCCCTGAGGTAAGTCCTAGTCCATAGCAGTAGTCATATGGGAAGGAGAATCATCAAAAAAAAAGACAAGAGCAAAGTGAACACAGATATCCCACATGGCAGGAATTCTCCTTTCCAATACAGTCACAGACAAAGCACGATAACCACAAGTTTTAACAGTCCCATAATGTAAATTGCTCTTTATAATCAACTTCCTGCTCACTGATATAAAGCGTTCCAGGCAGTTTTTAGTTTTTTATTGTCATCCTGGGCCTACTGCATGTGTAAGACATATTAAAGCAATTTTCTCCTGAAATCACTCCAGTGACTTTAATACATTCTTTATTTTACTACATTTATCATTAAGCACAGGTACTGCTCATCCTGTATGGGTACTTACCCTCTTAAAATATTATAGCTACAGGCTAATTACCTGACTACTTCTGGATCACTCAAGTCTGCAGTCATTACACACAGTTGTCATGGCAGAACAAGCTCAAGACATAAAGTGTTGTGATATTATTCATGTTCACCTCTACCAGGATACAGAGTCCAGCCGACAGAAATGCCTGCAGTTTTGGGAAATTACAGAAAGTGAGTAGGAAAATCTCATGCTCAAGAGTGGCAGCAAAGCCCCTATTTTCTCTGTTTTAGAGGACTCTCTCCCCCTGACTGTGTGCATCACAATCCTACCTGAACACACAGACAGGATGGCCAGGAACAGCCCCACTGATGAAGACATTTACTTCAGCAACACTGAATCAGTTCCACTGTCAAAGAAAATGGACCGGGTTCACTCTCAGAAAACCTACACCAGTGCCTAGGCCTCCTTGTCCAGACATGAAAGAGAAGTGCCACAGCTGGTTAAATAATTCTGCTCAGAAGATTAAGTACGTAAGGCAGGCTGTCATGCTTCCCGTTGTCCTGATAGCCATGCACTTTACAAAAGATGCCAAGTGCTATTGCAAACACAGTTTGTACTTCCATGACAGTAAGTGCTTCTCTGTGTCTTTTCATTGCCACAGACCAGTGCTTTTGATCCATCAGCAGTTCTCAGGGCACATTCCCAAGGGAAATTCTTTGAAATGTACCTTCATTTTGATCACTGACCTCAAGCTGGTCCGCACCGTAAGCACTAGTGCAAAGAGCTGCAGTTGCTTTGTGCAGAACTTTATCTGATTACCAGATTTCAAAGAAGCTAAACCCAGGCTAATCCACCACATAAAAGAGTCAAACTATTTTTAATGCACGTTCTCTCTTTTAAACCTAACAAGCGACCTAAAATTCAGACCACAATTTAGCACAGCCTTTTTTTGTCCCAGAGCCGGTCTGCTACAGTTTATCACAGAAGATTATGCTGTATTAAGAATATTATTCTAGAGATAATAGAGCATTAGAAATACTTAGGAAAATCAAACATACATACAGATCCAAGAAATAAACCCCCAAAAACACATGCAGAAGATAAAAATGTAACAGCTTAATCTATTCATAAACAATTAGCTGTTATTACTTTATTCTGATACTACTAATATATCTTGCAAAGACATCAGGGTTTTATATTTTGCTCAAATTAATGACTAACAGACTTCACAAAGACTAATTCATTTGTCTACTACATTTGACACAAAAGTTGCTTCATAGTAATTTGTGTGAATTTTTTTACACATAACATCTGCAGCACTTAAAAAATATATAAATAACTATAATATATTGAGAGCCCCAGCTGTTGTGAGAATGAAGAAATCTTAATGATATCAGAAAGCAGGAATTATATTTCATTCACCCTTTTTGCCATGGTGAAAATCAGTCAACATGATCCAGATGTTTGTTCTGGGTGTAAAAGAGTGTCTATGTGGTAATTATCGTGTGAGACATGAACTTTTTCTTTATAGTGCTGAAATAATTGATTTAACTCAGAAGTAAAGAATTCAGAAACACAGCAGCCCTCTTCCATTATATTTCAGAGTGGAGGACATGGTTTAACATTTTTTCACATTTTGATACTTAACATGAAGTCTCATGAAATTTTCCAGTTGCCAGACAAATCAAAAGGATAATGATATAAGTAAATAATGCAGTATTAGAATGGTGAGTTAGGTTTCCTAACAAGTTGAATGAAATTCTTTTTTTGGTAGTATATGTCATTTGTCACTAAATTTACAACAATTTTTTTGTAATTATTGTCAGTTCTATATGTGAATTATTCTCCTTTTTTTAATGGGGAGAAAAACTGAAGTTTAGAGTGCAAAGCATATTATAACTACCCAAAATATTTTTTTTCTTTTAAACTTTTTTTTCTTTTAAAACTTTTTTAATTACTTGCAACAAAGCCACTATATCTGAGCTCATTAATTTCCCAATTCCAGCCCCAGGAGTGTTTATGAATATGGATGAGTAGAGTATTAAGGGAGAAGAGAGCTTTCTCACCACAGACCCAACACAAGACTACTGAGGTGATGAGCTATGAAAGCACACTGCTCCTCTAGACCAGATTAGGCTTTTGGAAGTACACCAAACAGAGTCAGAGATTTAAATCAGTCATCAGTATTTACATTTAGGCTGACATTACAACAGAGGTTTAACACCATTACTCTCAGAAGCAGAGGTGAAGTGACAACCATTCGTCTGTACCAGAAAAGACAGGAGCAGTAAATAGCTATACTTGTACTTGCATACATGTTTCCATCATTACATTACAGTAGACTGACAGTATATGTTTGCACCACAACCCCTTTCTTAATCTGTTTTACTATACCAGCTGTAAGAAAAATAATTTTAAAAAATCACATTTTTCATTGATTTCCCCAGATCATGATCAATGTTTCTGTGACAGCCACGTTGCACAGCCTACACAAAGTCAACAGCAGGGTAAAACAATTATGCATGTAAAATTATTTGAGCTCTTGAGGCAGGAGAAAATGCAGTAGTTTTGCAACAGGTCTGCTTCCTGTTGAACAGGCTTAGGGTAAAATGGAATTTATTCACCTGCAGGAGCCAGATAGATCTACTAAGAGGAGCACTTAGGGAATGCTTTGGCCTTGCTTCTTTTCGCTTTAATCTCCTTGCTATTACCTTAACATCACAGGCATAAATAAAAAGTCTTTTATTATCATTTATTTAAATGAAAGTGGCAATGATAACTACAAAACTATCAACCCCACAGTGGACAAGTGACCATGATGTCTATAAAGTCTTCTCAGCTCTAACATAGTGACAATAGAGTGCAAATAATTAACACAACCCACCAGGGTGATGCCAATCTTATGTGCAACACTTGCCTTCAAAGACTACACCAGTTGGAAAAAAATAATGTAAACCATAACATGAACGAATTTACAGCTGCAGTTAACTGGGTCTTTGTTGACAAATACTAATTGCTCCTTGTGCACTTGTGTTATGCACCAGATAGCAATTAGTCAGAAATCCTGGTCTTCAGATGCTACTTAAGTGAACATGTTTGCATTGGTTGTTTATTTTGTGATGCATAATTTATTGCCAAAAGCTTCAGATCCAAGAAAGCTGTGATGGTGTTTGCTCGCATCCAACTTACACTATTGGCATGAATCACATTTCTGCAAAGCCAGGAACATACCTAGATTCCTCTGGAAAGAGGTAGCATACATGGCACAACACTTAAAAGCCTCTCAAACTGGTCCTGTTGAAACTTCCCTGAGGTGATCAGGAAACTGTAAACCTACAGTGAAGCTTTAAACTCTATCACCCATTACATTCATGTATTTGCAGTGAAAGGAGCTCTCCTAGGAAGACAGACAATGTCTGACCTATTTTTTGGTACCAAAAATCTGTAACACCACACTGAAGTTTGACTGGGGGCAGGGTAGAAATGAACCCAAAATACTGACACCACATTCAGGAACTGGCTGGAGGTTCACAACTCAGCTAAGATACAGAACATTTCAGGAAAATAACTAAAGCACAGATGAAATTCAAGCAATAAATTTCATTAAGAAGTTGGAACAACAATGTCCTTTGCAAAAGAAGTTCTTGAATAAACTGCCAAAAAGGAAAGACAGGCAAGCAAAACACATTAGAGTCAAATACTATTCATTTTTGAGGTATTCAGGGATATGTTGAACTGTTCCTTGACTAGTGATTTCTTCAGAGTTTCTTAGATGAGGAGAACTTTGGGTTAAATTTCTTGTTATTTACATTTAAAAAAAATTAAAATCTAGTCTATAACAACCTGTGCATATGTATAAGATAAAGAATGAAGGGGAAAACACCAAAAGGAATGCAAACAAAACCCAATACCTAAAATGACTTAAACTACTAAATTGCCCAGATTATTCTAAACATTTTTAATATTTTTTATGGAGAATGGAAACAACAAGAATATGCCAGTTGGCTAGAAGAGTGAAATTTCTAAATAAATTATTTATGTAAACACTCTACTTCCAGTGGTAGCAGCTAACATAGCAAGACAAACTTTTCTGTCTTAATAAATACCAATTTTATATTTATTTATTTAAGTGTTAAAGTAGCAGTGAAGGACCCTGGTGGCTACAATTGTGCCACTAAAAGTACCTATCTAGTTTTGAAATAATCTCTCTTTATAGACAACAGAAAGCATTATTTCTGAGTTATAACTCATTTTTTTGCCATGAAGAAGGCATCTGAACCAGGTCAGAAGAATCATGCCCTAAAGATTTCTCTTTCTCTTCAAAGATTTTTTCAAGAACTTGATGAGAAGCTAAGGGGCAAGCACTTACATCAGGAAACTCCTATGCCCAGTTTCTCACAAAGTCTCTAGGGTTGAAGTCACTCCAGCACTGAAGTGCAAGATTCACACAATTATCATTTCAGGATTTTTTTTTTTCCCCAAATATGTATACGAGCCATTTTAGTGACACTACGAACATCTTGTATCCTTTTTCTCTCACCAGAAGTGGAAAGAATAAAAAGCTCAAGAAGTAGAGCATGACAAGTTTGTTCAGAGCACTTTGCAACAGAATAAAAACTTCCCAGAAAAATTGCTCTCTCATATTGTTTCCTCCCTGTTAAAAGATCCATAGTAACCTCCAATTATTCTGTCACAATAGTTATCTGCAAATTTAGAGAACTGTACATGTTGTAAAATGGATACTCTGTTTCAGCACATAAAACCATCTTTGGAATGAAAGAGGTTAAGCATCTACTTATGTTAATGAAATTCCCCAAACGAATATTTACACGAGTGAAGATACGTCTTCATACATGTTTAGTTTTGCAGAAGCCTGGGGAAAAAGAGAAGCATGTTTTGTGCCAAATTAAAGACATCATACTGTGTTTTTATAGAAATCTTCCCCCCAGATTCCCTGTCCTGACTGCTAATATAGGTCCTACATGGTTTGGTAGGAAGAGAAGTCAAGGAAAAAAACGTGACATTCAGGCTCAAAGTGCAGCAAGTTCCTTTTTCACTCCCATGAGACTGAAATTCATCAGGATCGTTATTCTTGTGTCTTATATTCTTGAGGCTACCAAGAGACAAGCCACATTTTCTTTGTTCAGTTTAGTTGTTCAGCATCTCATATAGACCAACAGGCACACAAGAACCCATGGTGACAGTGAGCTGAGTTCTGTGAGTCCAGAACTGTTATTTTATTTAGCATAGTTGTGAAGGCCACGTACCACAGCCTGACAGTTTGGAGCATGGAAACCACCATCCTAGCCCTTCATTACAGATACCACAGTTATCAAATATAGCCAGCACTGAAGTTCACAACAGACCACAAAATGATAGTTTCTGCAAAAGTCATAGTGGTTCTCCACTTCCACTCACACCTGGTTTTGATTAAAATATTTGCATGGATTTTTGGCTACTTGGAGCCATGTACTGGAGATGATACCATACACAGCTCGCAATCCTGGAACAGGGGACCACAGAAGCAGCAGCCCTGCCAGCACTGCACTCCTCAACTACTTTCCCACACTCCTAACTTTGTGCTGGTACACAGGATTTTTTTCCTCCCCTCATTCATATAGGTAAAGACAAAGAAATCTGCATTTAAAAGTTCAAGGAATACTTGGCCATTGTAACTAGTCAACAATGAAGGACAGTATCATGCAGACTATTATTGAAAATCAAGCATCTGATTAACAAGGGAAATATTTTCATCAGGAAAGAAGTGCTAAACAATAAGAAAGTGAAATAAGCCAGGGGCAAATAAGTCAACTCACTAAAATCTAAACATATTTGCTACAAATATATTTTAACGTTGCTTTTGCATCTTTATGTTTTTTTCATGCACAGACAGATCCTTCAGGGGGATTCATTCAAAAAAGGTGCGTCTTAGTCCTTACAAAATGTGGTTGTAACATAGATGGCGCCAGAGGTGGTGTAAAAAAAAGAGAAGAAGGAGAAAAGAGGGAGGCAAAACTCTGAACGGTTACTAAAGTTAGAAGTCTCCACTGCCAGAATAACTTGGGTCAAACAGCAAAGGGTTCTTCAGCTGCTGACACAGAAGCCTGAGGTCAAGGTGATAGAAGTGTCAAGGTTACCCCACACCTGTAAACGCTTTCTCAGGGTGATGACTAATTTCAGGACCTTGGTAGCCTCTGTCCTGCTGAGGCACTGGTTCTTTTCCCATCTAGTATCCTGTTGGTCTAGAGCTTCATGGGTGATCATAGGTCCTGTTGTGACTTAGTCACACAGAAAATTAATCTGCATTTTCACCTATGTCCATCCACTGTTTATATGTTGAATGGGCAGTGCCAAATGCTTACATTCAGGAGAGGACAGCATTTGACACATTAGTTGACCTCAACACTACTTTAAAAGTTAGAAGTTTAGTAGTGTTTTCTCTCTTATGCATTTTGACTCTTCCTAATTAAAGGAAGGTTAAAAAAAAGTAAAAAGGAATTGAAACCACCTCTGGTGGTTTTCAAACTGCATGCTATTTTACTGTTACAAAAGCTTTTGGAGCTTGCCAATAACATACATCACTGACTCATGCAAGACTGTGTAAAAGAAGACAATAAATTTCTCTTCTCCAAGACTAATAAAAATTGTAACAGTGTCACATAGGATTGCAGATGACTTTTCATACAAATTATTGGAATTCTGATTTTGGCTTCATAGAATATATAGCCATATCATTATAGTTTACTAGAACATGGAGGTGGAGGGAAAATCATACCCCACTTCATCACCCTGCTGTTTCAGGGGGGTAAACTTTTTTTTTTAAACCCCTCTGGTAGGAAAAGCACTATAAGGCAAATATAAAAGTATCTCTATAAAAGAGGGGAGATGTTTTCTTAGGAAGCAGATTGAACAAACTTAGATCTTATATTCTTTTCAGTAAAATACCCATATATGCACCTACATTTCAGCTGATGTTAAAAATAGGAAAAAAAATATAAAATCCATAGTTCTGAACCTAATTGAACCATGTTAAAAGGGAATAACATCCCATGCAATTACAATCTTACTAATGTACAGGTCAGTTGAAGTGATAGTGAGAAGTCCTAACTCAGCAAAACTCAATGCTCTCTCGATTTACTTAGAAATAGTTATTATCTTTATTGCTCAGCATTAAAAAAAACCCAAACATACCTTATGAATTGACTCTTTGTAATTTGATTAAGTTTGAAGTGATGTCTTTAAATATTTAAAATAAAATATTTCTCCCAATTTTGATACTAAACAATCAAAACATTTTCTTCAATAAAAACCATTTTGGTCAATTTATTTGTCTCCTTCAAATAGAGACAGTAATGCTTGTAAATAATTTTCTTGACATCCTTGTCATATGGCTACGGTGTCCAAAATGTAGTGATATTTTGCAGCTTTAAAAGAGAGGACTTTATTATTTTGCCTAATATGTGAATCAGTGGATAAATCTGAAGACAATGATTGAAATGACTAAACTTGAACAAGAAACCATTTGCAGTTTCAACTGTGATTTATTGCTTTCTTCTTAATACTGTCAGACAAATCATTCCAAGTACCCAATGCTGTCCATAACATGGCACATCAAATCTGTGGAGGTAGAAGTACTTTCCTTGTAGAACAGGAGTAGCTTAGAAATATTTGTGCATTTAAGAGGCTCCAAACCATTATGCTTGTTCCTTTGCTTAACCATTAACTCACATGAAAAATCCCTATTGAGTCGTAAATGTTCCCAGCAATAGTAAAGGAGCAAAGGTTTGCAGAAACACTGTTTTAGTCACCCACTTCTATTCATTTACCTCATTTTAGAAAGTCCCAGTTAGTGGTGTCAGTTTAGAAGCAGCATAAAGATATTCAGGCAACTTGGCCACACGAGTCTGAAACTTTCATACTCAGAAATCTCATTTGGTTCCTACCTTCCTCTGTGATACCTATATTTCTTGAAGGGGTTAAAGAGGTGGCTGAGATTCTTTCTGCACAAAGAGAAAGATCTTCTGGGCTTGCCCGTAACTGCCCAAACCTTGGCAAAGCTAAACAAAGAGCACAGACCCAAGCCCTGCCAAGCTCTCTGAAGGTGATCCCTTTCCTTGCCAGGTTTTCTCAGCCTATGATTGTTCTTTTTTTCTTATCATTCTCATTTGTGTTCTTCAAAAAAACTCCCACCATTTCTCTATCTAAATTCCGTGTATCTGGAGAGAAGGGAGGGGCGTTCTTTACAGTAGAAGTACCCTTACTGGAACACCTGGCCAAGGAATAAAACATGGCTTTAAATTCCCATCTCTGTTGAAGGTGATAGAACATGAAAAGTAAACTCTACAGGTTTACAGGGCTCTCTGGCATCTTTCATCACAAAAGTAGCTCTTGTGTGGAAAAAATACTTCATTGAAAGTGAAAAAGAAAGATATTATAAGTCATTTTATACTCAATGACTCAATGTCAGAAAATTGGGTCCACAGAGAGCAAATGTACTGGCACAACCTAAGAATTAGAACATTTATTCAGGATAGGGATAGCTGGCCAGCCACACTTTGTATTTTATATTATATATACCATTATTTAAATGGCTAATTCAACAATTCCACAAGCAAAACTGAGAGTGCTTTATGACAGAATACTTTTCCACTCCATGGCTTAAAGCATTCCCACTGGAGACAGTTAAGTAGGATTCAAACCTTGCCATTAAAGAAGGAATTTCAGCCTTAGCTTTCCAGAACCTGATAAAATATTTTAGCTTCTTCCTAGATTTTTAGTTTCTTTTTAAAGAGTTATTGTTCCAACAACGTTTTCATTCTGAGAAGCTTATTAAGGGTACAAGCCACTGATGGAGTGGATATACTGCAGTCACATTTTGTGGGAACAATTAGTTCGTTCTTCTAAAACGACCATCTGTGGTCTTTGTCTTGGGAACAGAACTGAATTTAAACACAGCTTAGTATCCCACTAAATATCTGATTGGCTGTATTTGCCAGATTATCACATGCACTGACATTGGATTTATTAAATTTGATGAAATGAAAGAAAAGAGATTGGAAAAGGAGTGCCAGAAAACAGTACCTATCTGTGTCTTACTGTGCTTCTTCCTTAAGGGCAACTGGAGGTTGCTGCAGTTTCAAAATTGCCATTTCAAAACCTCCTGGATCTTGGCCACAGAACATTCTTTTCAAAATTGCCACAGACACAGATCACTCAGATATGGGACACACAGAGACAAAACAAAAAGCCAGAGAGATACAGAGCCACACACAAGCAGCTGCTGACTTTTGATACAGGGCACAGGTGGACTGCCCATAGGCCTAACAATAATATTCCTTGCCCCTCATCCCCCGTTAGACACAAAACCTACGAAAACATTAAATCATCTCATCGCTTTCTCAAAGGTTACTTTTAAATACCTTAAAACATCCGTATTCTACTAGTTTTTTCCCCTAGCCTGCTCAAACTGCATATTTTCTTAATTTAAATTGTATTCTTACCCTCTATGACAATGAAGATCCCAGTTCAGCAACTTGTTTCTTCAAAACAAGAATCCCTCACTGCCACAGGAATTCAAAGGAGAAGAGGAATATAAACTTCTCAGTGCTGCATCTGTTGGAAGACCTTTGTGCTGGTGCAAGGACAGGAAAATGCAATGCTGAGGGATTTGCAGGAGCAGGAAACACAACAGGTGTTTTGTAATTTCTATCAGCTGAAGAGCAGCAGCAAAATGTAATTGCACCCAACAGCTAAATAACTCCTCCAGAACTCCCACCTACCTCTGTCCAGCTACATTTAAAAGAGCAGGCTTCCAAAAACAATAGTCTAGCAAACTGGAGGAGAATATAGCATAGGGAGGAAGGGAGTGAGCATTAATGTGTTGTCTTTCTAGATTAGTATATTAATTATTATTACATTAGATGGTCACCAGTTCTAGCATCAATTTTGTTAAAAAAAAAAAAAAAAAAAAATCCAAAACCAACAGAAAAAAGGGCATATATATCCTCCTAAGGTAAGATTTTGTCAGTACCTGCAGGCACTCCCTGTGTGCTACAAGTCAGCACGATTGCCAGGAGCTGTGTAGCCAATGCCCAGATTTCAGAGAAGCTGAAGACACCTTGCTAAAATCCCCCAGAAAAGTTCAGCCCAGTCCAGCAAAGGAATGAACTGCAGGGTGCTAAGAAACACCTGGGGGGAGCACACAGGTGTTAATAATTTGAGTTTAGGTGCCAAAAAAAGAGGATTTTAAAGAATTTTCATAAATATTTTTAGCATCTTAAATCCTTCTAAGGTCTTCTCTGGAGTGGACCACAATTAGAAACCTTGATGTCACTTTATTTGTTTTCCAATTGATACAGGTAAGGGGAAATATGAACTGCAGAAAATAAATATACAAACATTCTTACCTTTCACAGAGGTAATAGGAGACATCCATGACACTTTTTTACTACACAGAAAACTAAATTATTTACACAATACTTACAATTTTTTTATCTTGCAAATCCTGATAATGTAACAAGCAATTCTTAATATCAGATTTGAGAAAGGGGGAGTTCTTTCACAAGAAAATTATTGAGAGAAATACAAACATTTCATATAATGCTGTTGCATTCCAATTTGTAAACTTTTAGCAAACATTACTATATGTGTCCTCCAATTTCAGATCATTTACATGATCCTTGTGTCTCCATGTATGGTCACTAGGTATGCCTGTTTTAAGAGTCTAATGAAATTTCAAGCCATTCACACATTAGAAAATGCCAGACTGCCAACTTTTAGGAAATGAATGTATCTATGGCTTAATATTATGGCGCTTCAAATAGTGATGAGTTTCAGATCCATCAAGTCTTATATCATATGTTAACTGGTAATTGTAAAGCAAATAGGTGAATTTTCAGCTTAGAAGTGGTGGAATTCATAACTATTACTTTCACAAATGCTTAGAAGTGCAGAAGATGCATTTTTTGAGACAGGTTTCTGAAATTGATTGATGGCTAAATTATCCATTTGAGAAATATAGTTTATGCTATTCTTCATCTTCAAATTTTGGTAAATTAGCCTTCTGTGTTACTCTTATGAAAACTGTAAGCTCACACAATTTTGCAAACTGATACATCTGATAAAGGAAAATTTCCACTTCATTATGATGAAACAGCTAATTAATAAATAATAAATAATAAAGCTAATTTTCAATAATAAGTTAAAAAATAATTAGTTGGTATAAACATCAGTTGTACTAACTGTTAAAAGTACTGATGCAAGAAACAAAATTAAAACTCAGAACTTTTATTGTATACTGTATTGTTACTATGTGTTGTGTAAGTCACATTGTTACTGTATGTTGCCAGAAGGAACAAGAGATTAATTTTGTTTTGTTTTGTTTTTTTCTTACAATCATGTCTATGATTTTAAGAACATGGCAAGTTTTTAACTTTTACTTTAGATTTTCAATGATTTGTTTTCTTTCTTTTTTTTTTTTTTTTCCAATCTTACTCCAGCAATGAATTTCTGCTTAGCACAAATAAGCAGCAGGATTTAATTTTGATCGCAGGATCTTGACCTTTTCTGAAAGCCAAACTGGACATATAGAAAACCATGTGTTGAACGCAGTTGTGCATTTCTGAAATCCTTCTTCTATAAACAAGTAGAGTAAACCCAGCCAGTAACATAATTATTTTCAAAGATGATGGGAAAAATCTGGGGTCACTGGAAATTTCTTCACCTTTTTAATAGGCCAGTAACCAGATTCAAAAAGACAATGCAGAATCTTGCAGTACCAAAAAGAAGGTCTGAGTAGTCTGTAAAGCGTGGCAGTGTCAAAATTTATCAAGCAAAAATCTGAGATCAACACCTGATCCACAGCTCAGGGAGTGCTATTGTTTTTTGAGGAAAACAATATTTTAAAAATCTCTATTGTCATCATAGCTCTCTGTGAACCACTACATTAGGAATTAATGTTACTAGTTGAGGTTGTAATATGTGTCCTCTCAACAGGAAATGGGTCAACAAAAACGGGTGGCTTCTGCATTCTCTGCTGCAAAAACAAGATATTAATATTAGCTTGGACTGTATACCTTGCTGTCCAGTATCCCAAAAAAATAAAGAAAAATTTATTATTAAAGCAATCTTAAACTCTGCCACTACTTGGATGAATAATCACAGTTTGCTGAAAAAGTGGCATAAACAAATTAAGTCTATTTTTAGCTTTGTAATTTTTCATTTTTAAATTTGTGTGATGTTCTATTTCAATCATCAAAGCATTAGCAATTCAAGTAGAAAGTTTCTTTTTAGTTGTTCTTGCTGATAAAGCATTTGTCTGGGTTTTTTTTGCATGGCATCCTGAAAGAGCAAACTTGCACTTCTGAAACACACAGAAAGATATGCACCATCCTTGCCTCTGAAAATCCTTAACTGGTTTTCTGAAGAATCAAAAATTCTATTCATTGAAATATTAGTTCACCAGATGTCTTGTAGGAGCCAGAAAAAAAAGCATGAGGCAGCAGAAAAATATAAACTACAGTTTGTGTTGATTCAAGAAAAAAAAATGGAAAAGGTTAAAAATAGAATGTCCATTTGCATGTAAAAGAGTGGGAGTATCTTACTCCAGAGACAGTGACTGGCAGCAGATGGAACTGCTCCTGAGAGTAAAATTGCTGGTAAAGTAAATTAAGGCTATTTTGAGTGACAGACAAAAAAAATCTTGCAGGTTAGGGTAGCATAGGTAGAAATGTGGCCTGACCTGGTGAACAGGGATGCAAGGTGACACGTGGGCTTTTACACATTCGCTGCCATCTATCCTACAGCTCTATGCTGTGGTCAGTGAGGGACGTGGAAGGACCACCAGGCCCACTCTTGCTGGCTCCTGTCTCAGCACACACAGCACTGCTTGTGCAGGACGGCGTGCGAAGGGAGACCTCTGCCTCTGCCAGGGATCAGGTTACAGCCTAAAGCACGAACTTCAGATCCCCTTACCCAGCCACATATGTTCTTTGCAAGATACTTTGTACGAATGAATGCAAAGGAGTAAACAGTGAAATGCCCCCTCTGTGCTACCAATTTGGATGAGTTCTCCTAACAGGAAATCTGTTACCTGACATGTCTTGCATGGCACTTGATTAAACTCAACCAACTTGGGGGCAGATTCTTAGTTGCAATGTGGCTGGGTTTTGCCACCCTGCACTGCTGCACTTCTCGCCACTGAGTGTAATCAAGGAGAATTTTAAACAAGCCTAAATGAGGGCAGTCCTCAGGTTGTTTTATGGCTTGTGGAAGGCAGCCCAGTCTGCAGGGGACCACACAGCTGGAGAAGTACAGGAAGTGAAAAAATAGGCCAGTGTTAGCAAAATCGGTGATTCTGAGCATGTACAAGAGTAACTGCAAACTGCCTTAACCTGGGACCATCTATCTTCACTTATTTGTTTGAAGAATCAAGGAACTTAAGGCATCTTTGAAAGTAAGGAAGTACTTGACTCTCTTCTCCCTGGGCCTTCACAGTGAGTAGTGCTGATGATGGGAGTTATATTCCTTCACACTTATGGTGGTACAAGTAAGGAAGCAATGGAGGCTGGCTTCCTGCCCCTTTTTATTTGCATTCCAGAAACCATTTCTACACCATCTGCGATCCTGTTGCAATATCTACATGGGAATAAATATTACCTTCAGACTTCGTCGTAGATAAGACCACACATGGCAGAAGGCATGAAGAACGAACTCCCTGGGGCCTTATTCACAGATGTGGCTAAGTATCCTCCTCTTACAGGTAACTAGCTGATCAGCTGCTGTAAGGGCAGCTCCCCCAATTCCTGCTCCCCACATAACTGGGGACAGCAGGAATGTGCTTATTTTCCCTACTAAGAGAAGAGCTTTTTATGGTCAGCCTTCTGTAAGACATGAATAGCCTTCCACACTCCCAGAGGAGAGATAAATTGGCTATACAGCCATTTTGCACCAGACCAGAACAACACAATAAATCAGCAATGCTTTGTCAGGGATGGGGATGTGAACTGTGGTGCCTGGTTCAGGTGTTTCTCAGCAGCTTTCAATATAATTTGTAAAGAAAATCCCTGCCTGGAGTTGCGTCTACAAAGCCATTCAGTTAATTGTCCATGGGAAGCACATACTTCTCACATCACCCTTCTTCCCCTCACAGTGCTTTGATTTTAGTAGTATGGCAAAACACCAGACCTATCTATATTCAGGCACAGCTTTTGCATGGAAATCTCTGTACAGCGGGCCGCTTTCTGGCTTGTTTTCCATCACAAATCTTACAGGAGAAGAGCAGCGGTTTCAAAGACTTTTACAAGGAAGCCTCAGGGCTTCTTTGCCAGACTTCAATGGGTATGTTTAGAACATGGTATATGGAGGCTGAACTGCCTGACTCTCATTAACATTAATAGAGTCAGAGGGCTAAATGCCTGCGCACCATTCTGATGACGTACCCACAGCATCTGGCAAGTAGCCTGCTGCCATTTCTAAGTCCTTTTGGATATGATGTTTCCTCCTTCGGTATCAGGGTGGCAAAGTAAAATGGAGAGGGACAGCCTACTTTGCTTCAGCTAAGACATTCTGAAAAGTAAAATAACTCTGAGGGTTCTGCCTGAATTTTAACACAGAACCTTCCACTTGCACATGAACTTCCTTACATATAAGGTATCAGCAGCCTTGCAAAAACTGAGTTTAAAACCCCATATCAAACAGACAACAAACTGCTGTCAACCTGTTTGTCTAAAACGAAAGAGTAGGCTAGCAGTTACACAGGATTCATGGTCTCATGAAAATTCTAGGATGTTTGGATTATATATGCTCTTTGAAAATTATAGATAAAGCAAATACTTTTCAAGCACGAGGCTGTTGCACAGCTGAAGCAAGTAGCTAATTTAAAATTTAACCTGTATTAATATAAAAATTCCTTCATTCCCTGTTTATGAACACCTGCAGTTTATATCACACACATTTTCACTGGAAACAATCTGTTAAAACTAAAATTATTACAGTGTAGTCCCATAGTATGTCACACTGGCAGTACCTTTGATCTCAGCCCCTGGGAAACATTTTTTCATGTGGGCAGCAGCAGCAGCTGTAAATACAATGTTAATACTGTTGAAGTATTAAATTTCTCTTTTATTTTGCTGGCTGAAGTCTGAGTGCTTATGCAATACTACACTTCCCATATAACATGCTTTCAGGTTTCTGAAGTTTCAAGATAATCTAGTGTCTGAGATAATGGACTGTCTTAGATACTTTTATAATGGTGTTACAAGTGAAAGAAAAAGGACCTCTCAGTTTCTTGAAAATCTGGGAAAATATACTTTGGTGATAAATCTTAATCTCGCAACATCTTGATCCCCTCCTTAGCTGCCGGACAATTCCCAGCTTTTCTGCTTTAACCTGATTAGAAACAACCTGTTGGCTAAATTACTGTGTTACAACCTACGGATTACTGCACGGTTTTTCTCACAAGTTTAGTCCTACTTTAACAAAAAAAGTCTCTTTTTAAAATGCTCTCTGCATCCCTGGTGATTGTCTTATGACAACACTAAAATTCTAGATCGTGTGCTGACTTTGCCATGCACAAACAGCACAAGGATCTGCCCTTAGCTTGCCATCGTGCTGTGTAGCCTATCAGCCACCAAACAACCATCCCAACTATTCCTGAAGCCAATTGTATGAGACTGGATAATGCCCTGAGTAGTGTAAAAATAACGTGAGCTAGATGAATGCTACTCTAACCCCTACAATTTCTTCCTGATGGAGTTGCTTTGCAATAATATCTTACTTATTCATGTTTTATACAGGGAAAATTATAGAGTTTGGGCACTTCTTTTATTGTTCATGTATTGAGTGCACATCTTCAGCAAGAATATTTCTTAAACAACATTTTAATAAAACAAACGGCAGACACAAACTGTTAAGTGAAAACTTACATTTTTACACATATCAGTGTTTTAAGGGCTTTTTGTCTTTCAACGACACTTGCATTAAAATGTCTTAGGAAAAGCAATTCTACCAAATAACATGCAAACAATCCTAAGTGTTAAAATTATCATGATTTAGCCTCTTCCATCCATGCATTTGATTCTGAATGAACACACAAGCCACAAGGCCTGTTCTACTTTGTATGCTCTGTACACACTGCCATCAAATGTGCATAATAACATACATTTTTGTTCATTTTCAAATACCACTGTGATAGTCAGTTTTGTGCACACAAAGCTTTTTAAATGCATACGCTGAGGTTTTGTGCCTTAAGGCAAATCTCATTTCATGCTCCTTGGTATCAATATAGCTTGGGAATGCAAGGACTGAAGCCTATATTCAGAGTCTAAATCCAGAAAAGATATAAAAGACCTGTTAGAAGGAGGTGGGGATGGAGGGAGGGTGGGAGAAAGGGGGTAAGCAGGAGAGTACACTTCCTACCAAGGCAGGTACATCTCTTTCCTCTTCAACCTGTGAGTAGAATTAAGCATCCATTTGAGACTTAGCTGGGATGCTAATATTAATGATTTTCTTTGTTAATCAGGCATTAGGTAAAGCTTTTAAATAACCACTTGCAAGGACTGGAAATCAGCCTTCCCCTTCTCAGGCAAGAGCTCTAACTGCCCCAGGACACCTAAATAACATTACTATTTTGGCACAAATTCTGTGCACACACGAATGAAAATAAGTACATATTCCTTCTACATGTAAGAGCTTTTCACAGAGGAAAGCCATATTAGGATAGCTTTTACTTGGAAGATTGGGGTGAAAAATGGACCTAAACCCCTTCTTCCAGGCAGAGATTGAACCCATATTGCGTACTCCTGAATGGAGATGCCCATCACCTGCTGCTGCTGCTGTGCTTCATGCACAGCCTGCACCATTAGTCATGCTAGGAGGATGCCAGCTGGATAGAGCCCCTCAGGTGAAACAGGCTAAGGAATGCCTTACTTATGAATTCAAATTAGGCTTCAATATAAATTACAGCTGGGTCACTCCACACTAAGCTAGTTCAGGGATGCCCAAGAAAAAAGAATTTAAAGCCTTCAGGAAATGCAGGGATTTTGATATGAACGGGTGGCTAAAGACAGGTTCAGTCTGCACTCCCTCCAACCCAGCTCCAGCTAAGCCTGCTACATTTGAGGAGCTGGGCAACCATGTCCCTGTAAAGGCTCAGAAAAATGCATGACAACTAAAGAATTCAGGTGGCTCGAAATCTACACAGCCCATTTATGACTTCTAAGAGTCATAAAGGCTGAAGTTTGCAACCCAGAGCCTTAAAACAAGTATTAGGCAACTTTGTTCTTTTAGATTCATCCTGCCTTGATTTTCTTCAGATTATTTCTAGTAAAAGGAATTCAAAAGTTTCAGGAGGAAAATGTCACATGACTTTAATGGCTCAGCAGAATGATTTACACAACCACACTGCAAAAGATGGTGGTGTATAAGAGAACAACCTGTCAGATGTGAGCCAAGAATGGAAAAGAAGAACAACCTAAAGGACTTAGATATGCAGGTATCAGCTCTTGTTTGACAGGGAGGGTTCCAATCTCTTGTTCTATAAAAAGCACGTCACATGAGGGGCTCAGTATGACTATATCACAGCCTCCAGTGGCCCAAATCTGTTTGTCTGCAGTGACAATGTTGGTTCTTGGGCCACTCTTTGCAGCCTGGTTCTGGGCCACAACTGCAAGTGCCTTTAACTATGGTGGCGAAGAAAATTTTACAAGGATGGAGATGTTTCCTGAAATCTAACAGGAGCACACATCTGTGCATCCTTGACACCAAGTCAGTTAGGGAGGAGAGATGTCTCTTTATAGCTTGGAAACCCCATCTTGCCTCGTATCAAATACTTTAAGGCTCCCATTTCAAAAACTGCCATCTCCCAAGCAAAAACTCCCATTCCCTGACCACTTTTGTTTTGCACACACCTACAGTTTTATAGATTACTAGAGGAATGAAATAAATATATTTTATTATAAATCATTCTCAAAAAACTGTGATCAGTAACAGAATGATGCATTTTTATGGTAGATTTAAACTATGATAAGAACATGTTCTTTGAGCAGTTCTGATATTTCTCATTCCTGTTGCTGTACTAGATAGAGAAGAAACAGTATTCTATTTACTGTATAGAAATCAGCAAACTGTATTTTATACTATGTGCAAAAACATAAAACTACTTTGGTCAGAGTAAACGTATATAGAACTATGACTTTAAAATATTTCAATGTTGTTGAGTAAAGAACTTTTTCTGCAGTTTAGAAGTATGAATTCTGATCAAAAAAATATCATGAAGTACTTTTTCCTTTCCCACAGCATCCTGATATCTCAATTGGAACATTATGGGTGGTGGGTCTGGATGGGTGGCCTCCTAGATGGGTGAAAACCTGCCTGGGCCCTGAGGCCAAAAGGGTGGGTGGTTAATGGCACATGCTCTACCTGGAGGCCAGTTGTGATTTTTTCAAGACTTCTCTTGTCTAACACCTTTCTCAGTGATCTGGAGGAGAGGTCAGAGTTCATCTTCACTGAACTTTCAGGGGACATCTAGTTGGGGCATGTAGCCAATCTGCTTGAAGCCGTGCCCACCATCTAGGAGCACCAAGCAGGCTGGAGGGATGGGCTGACAGGAACCCTAAGAAACAAAGCAAGAACAATTGCAAAGTTGTGCCCCTTGAATGTATGAAATCGTTGCAGTGGTACAAGCTGTGGAGCAGCTCTGTAGAGAGGACATTGGTGGACCATCATCTAAAGATGAACACGCTCTGGCAGTAGGGAAGGGTAACAGTGTTTGGGGCTGTACAATCATGAACATACACAGTCACAAGGGAGAAGTCTGTGCCCTTTAATTTCACCTGTTGATCCTATCTAGGAGACTGTGTCTGGTTTGAGGCCTCTTGAGCAGTACAGGAAGGCATTGTTAATGCAGCAAGTTCCCTGGAGGACTGCCAAGATGGCTGGGACTGGAGCAGGAGTGCAGGCATCTTGTAAGGAGAGGCTGAGGCTTGTTCATCTGGGAGAAGGAATGGTGCTTCAGGGGGACCCAACAGAGCCCCCAGTGCTTGTGGTAAATTTAGCATGAAGACACGGTCACAACCGTCTGTGTCAGGGGGTGAGAGACAACAGACATGACCTGAAACAGGGGAGGTCCCACTGAGAACAGGAGAATACTCTCTTACTCTGATGGCAGTCCAGCAGTGGAACAGGCTGCTCAAGGAGGCTGTGCAGCCTTCAGCCTTGGAGCCTTTCAAGACCCAACTGTCTCAAACCCTGAGCAGCCTTAGCTGACCTCAGGACTGATTCTACTTTGAGTGTCAAGTTGGACTAGAGATCTTCTGGAGTCTTTTCCAACCTGGATTAATCTATGATTCATTACATGCTTTAAGACCTTTCCTGGAGCTTTCTAATCACTACCTTCTTTAACTTTCTTCTGCTTTGGCATGAAAATCTTCTAAACTATTTCTAAAAGTACATCTAAAAGAACATACCTCAAAATAACTGTTCTATTTTAGGTAAGTACTGTCATTACATATATAGAGATATATATTTTTAAGTTCTGAATACTGAAACTTATTTTGAAAGGCTCTTCTTGAAATCATGAAAGCAAGGGCAAGCTTTTAAAAATTTAATCTAGATGAGCTATGTAGGAATAAATTAATGCCTAAGGATATGCTGTCATATTTAAATGTAGAAAGGTATAATTACAAGTGTTACAAGTATGAAACAGAGCTTCTTAGAGAAATTAAGACTTCTTTAACAAAAATAAAAGGAATTGCAAATGTCTGTGTGGCTTCAGTTTTCTTCTTTTGTTACTATGGCTACAATAAAGAATTACCAAAGGAGAGAATTGGATTGGTACAGTATTAAAGATTTGGAGTGCTAATTAGTATTCTCCTTCTATTACTGTGATAGCCACATAATCCAGAGCCATTTATTATAAATCACTTAACTCTGAATGCTTTTTAGCATTGTTTTGAAAGTAAATGCCAACTTTATTTATTACACATTTGTCTGTATTTAAAAAAAGACTCGGTTCAATTAACATATTTTTGAAGTCTAGACTTCTTCATTTTTTAAATATTCCAGACAGCCATTTATTGTCAACTTTTTAAGGATATTTTTTCTTTCGCACAACTGTGTTACACAGCATATTTCCTTTGATATATAATCATTTATGTGGTGCCTCTATACTTTTGGCCACGCAAAACGGTACGTGTATTTGAACATAAGCTTTCTCTATTCTCAAAATAGCCCTTTTAAACTGAAACACATTCAGATTATATACTATTTTAATTGAACATTCTTATATGTTTCTAACATTATAGAAATATCTTTAAAACCAAGCTACCGTATACTTGAAAACTTACACACTGCTTTTTAATGTGAATACTTACATTCCTGTCTTATTTTGTAATCTAAGTTGGCATGATGTACATACACAAATTCAACCAAAAGCATATAAAGCTGTTTGCAAATAAAAATAAAGGAGAGAAAGAAATAAGATACTTTTTGTGGGCACAGTTCAAATGTTAATCCAGTTAGTGAAAAAGACCACTAAATGGAAAAATCAAGACAAGAGTTATTTCTATGTGTTAGGCACTGATTTTGATTCAGATTTTGATTCATTCTTGGCTCTGTCTCAGACTTGATAAGGGACAAGCTATCTAATCTCCCTCCTGCCTGAGGTGGTGGATCCTGAAGTTGATCTGCTTGCTGGCTGCTGCAAATTTGCCATCCTCCCTGTCTCAGCTCTGACCCTGGCCAAGGCATTTCAGTATGAAAAGCTGTATGGAAGGGTTTTGTTCTCCCCTCCCTGCTTTTCCCTGCTTTTTATAGCTTTAAGGCACAGAAACAGCCAAAATCAAGGCTGGACAAACATTAGTGTGAAGAGAGGATTGCTGGTTTGCCAGCAAAGACAAACTGGTCTGAGACTTAGTTACACTGCATGGGATACCAGCTTCAGTTTCTCTGCCTATAGCATTGGTTTAGTGTTGGTTCCCTCTTTCTTTTCTCCTTATTTATCCTAATTTGTTACTGGTAACTTTTTTTTTTAAGCAGTGAGACATATTTGGGAAGACTTATTAGATATACATAAAGAACAAGAACAGATGCATAAAAGTTCTAAAGGAAAGATGCTGAAAGCAGTGAAAGGAAGCAACAAATGTATTTCTGCCAATAATGTGTTATAATTAAAGGCTTCTGGGAAGGTGCTTCAGCAGATGTGTAAGGGTATGATAAATATTTGAAAGCACTGGAGGACAGTCATACTCTCACTCTTCATCTTTACTATTAATAGGTATTTTAATAGATGCATTAATAGCATAGTCTGCAATAATAAGATCAAGCAAACCACAAGGCCTTCCTTGAAAACCTTACTGACCCAAAGACAGAACAAGGGGTCACCAATGCTTGGCCACATTTTCATCACAAAGTAATTTTTTTCACTGTTATGTCTGGTCTGGAAAAATATTCTGCTCCAGGCATGGTAAATTGGACAAGGTTACTGCTTACTATTTGAGCAGACAACGATTTTGTCTGTGTCTTGGTGACAGTAATTTTTTTTCCAAGGCAAAAGGAACAATCAAAGTCTTGACTGGAAGTAGGACAAGACTGTCAGAATAAGTTAAGGGTTAGAAAACTTATGGAGGGGAAAGAATTGTACTTTATTTACATTTGAACAAAATCTCACTGATTCCAAAGAAGTAATGGGACAGAAGATACTCTTATTTTTCCTTTTTTCAAACAGCCTGGGAACACCAGGTATGAGGGAGGACAGTGCTACTGATCATGTATGTTATCACAATGCTAGCTTTCTAATGCAGGGTGGATAGGTGCAATTGCCTAGGAATCCCAAACCTGTGGACATGAAGGTCTATAGTATGTGTGACCTGAGCATAGCACTTAACAAAGCTCATGACCTTGCAGAGCTCACTGAGATATCTCAACAGCAAGGAGGCACACCTCACTCATCTGCACAGGTGGACAAGACAAAGATCTGTGAGAAAGAGCACACAGATAACACACGGGTCTGTGTAGCTTCCAGGAAGCGACATGAGCCAGATAATCTCCCCCACGACAGCAGTCCTTGGAAAGTTCCATGCTGTGTATAAAAGCATGTATATTTAAAGAATTTTTAAGTAACCTTCTTCAAAAGCTTGTACAAAAGTTTGTACATGCAGCTTCATGCACATTAAGAGGTCTCATTGACTGTAGCAGGACTACTTATGTATATTAAACTGAGCCCATCTCTAAACCTTTGTAGAAGAAAGCCCTTGGCAAGTACATGAAATGTGCCAGTGACAATGAGCTGCTGACAGTGAAGTTCTTTAAGAAACTCAGATCAAAACTGACCTTTAGGAGAAATTCACTGGGGAAAGGACTGGATCAAATGCCACACCACCCAGCTGCTACCAACAGATGGGTAGCAGCCCTGGCACACTGAGCAGCTCTTACAGTGGTATAGTGAGAACTGGGCAGGAAAGGAGGTACAGGAAGCAAAAACGTGGAAGTAGAGTGGCTGGGGAGGTTGCTATGATTTTTTGCATAAACAGCAATGACCTCATAGGAGAGATGTTTTTTCATTCCTTCAGAATTTGCTAGGAACTAACAGAAAAAGCCAAAACTTGGTACAAAAGACAGGTCTTTGGCAGCTACTTCTGTAGCATCAATCGCTCGGCATGCAGAGTGAAATATCAAAAGAGAAGGACACAGAATAGACAACCCTATAAATATATTCTTCCACTAATAATGACTTTGTACAGCTAACATAGCTGCAAGAATTCTGCAGTATAAAAAGGTTCACCAAAACACATACATAATCCTTATAAGGAACTTAAAGCAGTCCTGGGAAGTTTCATCTCTGGCAATTTTGAATCTCTTCCACCTTGGGATAAGCAGATATAGAATCTTTGAAGAAAACCGATAAATATATTAGTAAAGCACTAGAACTGAGACCCTTAGGGAAACTATACAACAAAGCAAGGTGGATTCATTGTCATTAGCACCATTATCAATACTCTTTTGTGCAGGGGATGAAGCACAGCCTCTGTCAGAGCATTGCAGGCAGATCTAGACTTGATGTCTTTTGAAAACATTTCACAGCCTTCTTTGAACAAACCCTGCCAACATCAGTGATGTTCACAATTATAGTACTACATTTAATACCACCGTGTGACAACCCTGCCTCCCTGCCCTACGAAAATAAAGAAAATGTAAAAAGTAACATTCTGGAACTGTCAAAATATTTGAATTATTTTAAGGTCCACGTTAGACTTTCCTATTAATTTTGTGTGCAGGATACTCAGGTGCTAGAGAGATTATCTACAATGAAAAATGCAACAGTCACATATAAACTAATTTCAGTGATTTACAAAAAAACCCCAATACCACCACCATCCTAACACAAATAATAGTAATAAATTTCAAAGTAGAAAACAGATATAATAACACAAGGATTTTATGACTCACCCAATGACACATTACATCTTAAAGGGATGTGAATGATTGTTATTTCAACAATCAAGCATTCAGACTTAATTTGATGCTATTGTTGGGAATGAAATGACACACAAGAAGAAACATAGTAATTGTTATGTGGCATTGATTACTTATACCACATATTGATGTTCTCTACAATAGAATTTTGAGAAACTACAGTGCAGGTCCTGTGCTTTCCATCCAATTTCCTCAAACCCAGGTAAATCTGTAAATTCTTCACTGTGGGTGAAGTATTCACATCTAAGGCATGCTCTTCATGGTTATGAATGAGTCAGGAATTCTCCTAAGTGTTTGGTGTGGGTGGGATTGTCAGTGCCTGGGTAGCATATTGAAACATATTGCAGTGGGAAGAAATCTGTTGCCTGTGGTATAATCACTTTGATAGGAAAAAGGCATTGGTATGGCACTGATGTATCATGTAGGTGCAGCAGATTCTAATTATAACTCACAGCAGTTGAAGCATTTTTTCACTCCTGAAGCTAGAAGCTTTTATAATTAGGATTTTCTGTTCTCTAAATGTATTTTCTCCTAAGAAGTGATAAAAATAAGTGTGAGAAGAAAAGAAAAAGATCCATCATAAATTCTTATCAAATTTGTGTTTGCAAATAGAGTTTTCATCATTCCAATCTCTTCACAACATAATTGAATGAATATTGACCCATACAAACAAGCAAACAAACCCAAACCTCCCTTCCTGCAATTTCCTCCATTTCTCTTAAGGCTTATTTCTCAGTAATTTTTCCATTTTAAAGAGAGAAAAATGTATTACATATATTAATATGCAAATAAATGTTAAATATAAATAAATAAAATATAATTACTAAAAGCTTTATATAATGATCACAATTACAACATAAATAATGCACATGATTTTCAGTACTGACCTATTCTGACTTCTTGCCATAGGAATTTCACTTTTTTGGACATATAATTTTATGTGACTGGTAGAAACTTCTTCAGAGCACATTTGTATGCATGTTTACCTAAATAATCTATTCAGCTATTAACTTAGTGTCTCTTAAAAATTCTTAAATGTTCAATGATTATATGTTATTAATATGTAATATACATGCATAAAATTTGTCCTATATATTTTACTGTCATGTAACCCTTTTCTCAGTTTCCCTGAGGTATCAATCTCCCCTGTCCCCTCAACTCATTATTTTCTGTTCAAAATAAGGCAAACATAAATAGAAGGAGAATCTGACATATGCATTATTCAGTCAGCTTCCTGTGTTATTTTTCCCTTGAAATGGTTCACTGAAATATGCTCCGCAGGGCATGTGAAGGCTATAGCACCTAGTCAAAGGAAATACATTTCATAATAACTATTATTTCTTTCCTGAATTTCCCACTGAGACCTTTCTTCACCTGAAAGAGTTTGCATTTCTAGATTCTATCTTTTTTAGTCTGATTGCCTATAAATTTCCAGAAATACAGACAGATGAACAATCAGTCTTAAGAAATCTGACAGTATAACATTTGGACAGAACACAGACACAAGACATCAATGACACAGTTTCTGAAGAGGCTGGTCTTCAGTAGCTTGAAGGACATCATTATAATATCCCTGTATTTGTTAACAAATTGAATACATCCATTGAAAACACTGTGTGACCTTCAAGATGTAGCACATGTTAAACCAAGACTCCACATGTTTTACTACATATTTTCCTACTGTTCCCTGAAATTTCAGGAGTATAATATTAGCAGCTGCAATAGGGAATGTGCACAAACACCCATGGAAATATACTTACTGGATATTATTAATAACTAACTGATGGTTATTATTTCTTCACGGTGCAATCACATCATCCATATTACTTATGGTGTACTTTCATTGCTCAGTTAATGTGCACATAAATGGGAAAGGGATGTGTATTATGGAATGGTGAAAGGAATACTGTACTTGCCAAGTCGAACAAATACAAGACCTACTCAGTGAGCTAAAGATGGCCTGCATGTACCTCTCATAAATTGCCAGCTGTCTGTTCCTAATTAAATACAGGCAGCTCTCATAGCTTGAAGGCTTGAACTACTTCAGTATCCGACCAGTCATCTAAACATCTACACCTTCTTCCCTCTTCTTCTATCTTAAGTGTAAAAGAACGTTATTTATAGCTCAGTACTTCCCAAGTAATTTCCTAGAATAACTGCTAAAAAGGGGATGCTGGGAATTAAAAGCAAGGACACTGCCCCCATCTCCCTTCTTTGTCCAAACAATGATTTGGACAAACTCCCTCCCACATGATAAACAGCCATAAAAAAACCCAGAATTCTTGCTGAAGAGAGAAACTTAGTATGGTCTTACTCAGCACAGCAGCTTGTTCCACTATCACCCAATGCTGGATTTAGCATCAGACTCCCCTTGTCTTTTGATAGGGTTGTCACCACAGCCATAACATACTTTTAGGTCCATTAAAGAACATCCAAACAGTTCCTTAGACTTAATATCTTGCCTTGTCCACCTGATAGACCTGATTCTATGTAGGTGTTTGAATAACTTCAAGGACACCCAATACCTCCAGAAGAAGAGTTGGAGTTTTTGTGATGTATACCTCTTAAACTCACTGTTCCTTAACCTAAATTTCATACATAACTAAATACCCATAAAAGAACACTAAAACCTGTCCACCTAGATCTTTCTGCTAGTATTTGTGAGGTGCCTGTGGGTTTTTTCACATTTTTTGTGAAGATTCAAGCTATTTTACAGAAATTTTTATAGAAATTCAGGCTATTTTTAGAAAAAAGTATATATATACACATATATATACACACACACACAATATGGCAAAATGAAACACAACATAACCTCTCCTCTAGCTTGCTCCAGTCTGACAACCAAAAAGAATCTACCAGAAAATATGAGGGAATAAAAATATTCTGTTTAGTCTCTTTCCTGTAGTGTGAAGTATATCGTATGTTTTATATGTTAGTTAATGTCTTCCATGATTTTCTGCAACTGCAGATGAGAAAAGAAGATATAGTTACTTTTAGCAGTGACTGATACAAAACACAAGGAATTAAAGCTGTTCATGGGGCTAATGTGTGGGAATTGCTTTTACACATAGTGAAATTATTTGTGGGTGAAAATGCATATAAACCCTTCAACAAAGTGCTGCACCGTGATTTATACAAGACAACTCACACACCTCACCTCTTAGATTCAGAAAATAATAAAATATCAGAAACACCACACATTTGTGAGATGGATCAAAAGGTGCTATTCAAAGAAGGCTTTGGTGGTTTTTTCCCCAGAAAACTAACAATAAGATTACATCAAATTGATTTTGTTTTCCAAACAAAACTTCAAACAAATCAAGTCATATTGAAGTCCCACTGTCTGGATAAAAGGAAAATATACCTGGAAAAAAAAAAAAAAAAGGAACACTCCAAATCATATGTCACTTTTAAGTAGTAACTGTGAGGAGCTTCTTTGATAGTCTAATAATTCTTTACTTCATATGCTTTCCAGAGACTCCATAGTCTATAAAAGGAATGGAAATTCTTATAATGAATACTATAATAGAATTTATTATGCCAGCAGAATGAAGCCTGTGTCAACACTTCCATTATAAAATCTTGGTTTTAAGAGTTTGTAACTTATCTCTATAAATACCTCATGCCCCAGTGTATAAGTCAAATTATTATTGTCTCACAGCATAAAATTATGGCAATGATATCACCGATTTTAACTGAACAAAGGTCTTGATTCACAAAGATGAAAAAGAGAAAATAACCTTATTGCTTTATCAATAAAGTGTTTATTTTTGTAACAGTGTGTCTGGATTTTAAAACATTCAACACTGGTTCATAATTGGGGTAATTAGACTGGGGATAGGAGGAAGTTTTCCTGTTATCACCGAGTGTAAGTGTAAAATATGCAGCACTGAAGACATTCCTTTCCCTGTAATTTGCACTCTTTATCACTCATTCTTTTCTCAGTACTATGGGTTTTTGTTTGCATGGAACTGCCAACATGATAGGAATAACAGCATAGCAAATTAATAAAAATATGTATATAACACAAGAAGTATGGTAAGAAGACAAAGCTAATTTCATATATAAGGTAAGAGCTGAAACAGACACACATGCAACCAGGGATGTTTTCACTCTAAATGTAAAGTCTAGCCTATGAATGCACAAATAAGGAAATACACACGTATATAAAAAAAGAAATATCATTTTCAATTTTGAAACATTAATACTATACCCCAGAGACTTTCAATAACCCAATGCCAATCTGGAACCACATGTTATATTTAAGCTCCACAGTTTTAAGCCTTTTTTTAAAGTACTTTAATTTAGATACTCAGCCTCAACTTTTATATTCTTGCTGATAAGATTTTACATTTGTAGCTGCCAAAAGAAGTATAAATTTGGATTTCTTTCAATACAAGGAGTGGGAAAGAAGAAAAGGTCTTCAGAAAATCATTTGACTGCTGTAAGATGTTTTAGGAGCATTTGTCATGTCTATAAAGAAGACTAAGAAGCGTAAAATTCCCCAGTTACTTCTGGAAATGGTCACTAAGAACAGAAATAGATACCATTAGTAAATTCATCCAGAAATTAAAATGACTGTTAATGACATATTGAACATGGATTACTGAGCTATCACATACACAGTAAAGTGGAGGAAAGACATCTGACCTGATGAAAACCAATTTATTTCAATCCCATTAATGCTCACATGTCCAAATAATCCGTAGAAAGTAAAATGATTTCCATATTGTTCTTCAAGCTACAGGTGGTGAGAAAAAGCTGCAAGGAAGACAGAACGACTGAAAAAACAACTATTCCTGAATTCCTGGCTTTTCAGTAATTCACACTTTAATTGAATTTAATTTGCTGGTCTGTATTGTGTCTGAAGCAGTGCAGACACATACAAACCCAAAAATTGTGGAATCCATTGCAACCTTTAAATGGTGCAACACTAGTCCTGCTGATTTGGGAAGAAAGTTGCGCTAATGAAGACGTGCTAAAAAAATCCAACCAAAACAAAAAGGTACTACACTTCTATTTTAATTCATGCCTGGGTGACTGTGAGAAAGCAGAAGTTTCAAAACTATGAATGCTGCATGCAGCATCTCAGCATTGTGTGAAATAATTACCTGGGGAAATCACTGTCCTCCCCTTGCATGGCAATTCAATTACATGACAAAAACTTTTGCAGTTCCATTTCTGTTTCATTCTGTATACCCCTGGCTTAATCTATGTGGTATTATTTGAAACCATCATATAACAAATTAAGTTGCATTTAGCATGGCATTTTTTGTTCCATACTCAGAATTCAAAGTGCCTTGTAAAAAGAAGGTGTCATCACCCACATTCAACAGAGTAAATTAAGGAAGGGAGAGGGACTTGCTCAGCAATTCACCAGGCATCAGTGGCAGCACCAAGAACATAATGCTGATTTCCAGCCTGCAAGGTTATCAGTTTGAAGTCAGAGAAGAAGATGACGTTATTACATTAAACCTGGAAGCACAGTGTTTGCTCATAAAGGCACAGAATATGTAGTTCAGAATCACAGTTTCAATTTCCCTGTTTTCTTGTAATGCATGAAATGTTTAGTGTTCTGGTCTCAAAAAAAACGGAGAAGCTTTCCCATGCAAACTGAAAGGGCAATTCATTACTGTGTAATCTGCCAGTTCATTAAAGGTGTTTATGGAATATCACAAGAGAGAAAAAGGGCACACAGTTTAGAATGGCCCTTTGTCGTCAAAGAAAATTTGATTTTCAAATCACTTGGAGCTTATAATAATCCAACTCCAACCTTGGCCGAGAGTACATCAAGCAAAAATCAGTATTAATTTGGACAATTTTTCTTTTTTCATGCTAGTAAAAAAAAAAAAAAAAAGATTACCCTTAAGAGGATCTCTCTGTGACAAATATTCAAACTGGTGGCCTTCCCGCATTTGGGCACATTCAATTTTGAAGGAGCTGTACAGGTGTATGCTGTGATCTGCTGTACACAATCTGTGTGTTTAGGTATTTACATGCATTCCTGCTTCAAAGGTGCACTCCTGCTCTAAATGCTGTGCACATTCCTGCTTCAAAGGTGCACTCCTGCTCTAAATGCTGTGCAGACACATCCACAGAAGACCATTTGGAAAACAGGGCAGCTGACAGACTGCTTGATGGGCCCCCATTCACTTCTTAAGAAAAGAAGAAAATAAGATGGTTTCAATATCTGCACACTAGGAAAAATATCAATATAAAGAGACAGCAAAAACATGAAAAATGGAGAAGAAATTCTCCAGCCCAGCTCTCTTCAACTGAAGAAGTGCATGGTACTAGCACTAAAATTTCCCTTTGCTTCAGATGTGTCTTGCACCAGAGGTGAGGAGGCACATGGGTCAGGCAGCTCTGCAGAACATACAGCCTTGTCCTCAGAGGCTCCCCAAAGTGCCTTTGTGCCTGCCCAGCAGGAAAGAGGGTCGGTTTGTTTGTTATTGGGCAAATGAATCCATAGTCAGATGTCTGATACAACTAAATTGACAGTCACTAAATTGGCAGACAACATACTTAGAAATAGTCTTAAGCCTTCAGTTTCTTCTGAAAGGGCAAATATATTAGGAAAAAAAAGCATATGTCAAAAAGTTTTTTAACTTTAGGTAGAAAGCTGAATATCCCACTACAAATAACAAAAAATACTTTTAAAGATGTCTTGTAGAGTGAATGCATCATGTAATTTTCCCATTCTTCCCACATGAAGCAATTTATTTCACCCATGGGAAACTTGGGAAAATATACTTCACTGTATGTACCTCTGGTAAACAATTTTGCTGAAGCTCCAGTAAAAAGAAAAGTTTAAAACAGTAGAAAATTAAACATAATACCTCCGATTACTGAAAATAGTACACCTACAGTAAAAATGAAATAAAGTACAATAGACTGAGGGAACACGGAGGAACTTAACACAGCAAACAGAAGACTAAACTTTCAAAGTAAAGTTATTCTTGATTGCACAGTGGGAGAAAATTTCTAAGAGATGTATCCAAATTAGTTTTTTTTAAATTAATTTCCCACTTGCTAGACTTGAGTCTCAAATACTCATGTCACATAAATGGAAATTGCAGCAGCTCATTCCAGCTGCAACAGTTTAGGATTTGCTGAATTAAATGGTAATAGACTGAAACTGAAGATGACATGCCCCAATAATTAGGAAATAACCAATATATTTAAACATTTCTTTTTTCTGTTTAGAACTAAATATTAGCCAGTTGCACAGTCACAGTAAACTTAAATCACAGGTCTGATCCTAAGTTTTTAGGCATATTGTATGTTTTAATCAAATGCTCAGCCTCTTGAAGTCTTCCTCAGCCACGTGCAACCACGACTCAGCACTTGCCATTAGAGTCTTGAACGGCTTTTCAGCAAACAGCAGAAAACCTCTCCAAATCCCTGCTCCTCCTTGCAAAGTTTCCCTGTGTGCTTTGCAGAAAATAGGCAAAACACAACATGAAATAGAAACAGCTGAGTATTTGGCTCATTGAATTTAAACACAATGCATGTCTCCTTTCAACCTATTAAATCCAGATTCCACAGTCAATATGTTGGCCACGTCTTCAAGAATTAGAACCTCCCCTCTCCAAAGTAAATTTGCTTGCACAGGACAAAATGTTTCTGCTCAGAGGCTGTGAAGGCTGTGTTTATGCCTCTAGATAGCCTGAACTTCTCTACCTCCCCATCTATAATAGTATCAGTGATAAGACCCATGGATAAAACAACATTGCTATAATTATAGGCAGGTTAACTTTGTAATTTACTTCATCAAAAGCGAGGTGCAGCAACCAAATATCAGATAACAAGTTTAGTGTATAATTCTACTATATAACCCCAGAGCTGGAAATTTGTTTTACATGAAAAAATTAAGTATTTTAAAGTATTTGGGTGGCAGTAAATCCCATTATTTCATTTCTTTAAGATGGAAATAACCATCCATTGTTTCATGGATGGGGTGACAATCCCAGGCTGTAGTCTTCCCCTCCACACCTTCTCCATGGTCCAAACTTGCTCACTGACGTCTCTGAGCTACAAATTTTGCCATTCAACTCCAAAAGCAATTGCCTTCCTGACAGCTCTCTGAACTTCCCCCCACCACAGGAAGCACACCACAGCTTAGTCCCACAAGTCCCCTCACTTCGTTTCACCATCTCAAGAGCTCAGTCCCTCTGTATCCCAGCTTGCAACTGCCAGCACTCTGCACTACCTGCTCTTCCTCCTGCACTCTCTTTACACTGCCTTTGAAAACAATCAGGTTTTGACAACTGATCAAATTACTGAAGGACAAAATAGCAGCAGTCAACTTAATTAGAATGGACCCCGAAGAGCACTGGCTTGAGGCACAACCACAGCTGAGGCTCTCACCACTGGGAACTGCAGCTCAAACTAATGACATACTTTTTCTTATGGCAGAATGGCAAAGAGAGCAAAACATTCAATGAAAAGAAGAAAAGGACAGGAAAATATCCTGTAAAAACCTTCATCTAGTATGACTTGACAAAGTAATGACAACCAGACAGAACCTTGGGAGATGAGTTTCCTTCTACAGCCTGAGATACTTCACAACACATCCAAAGAAACATCACCCAGAACAACACATTTGGTACCCAGGTGTGAAGGCATGGCAGATCTCTCACAGTGCAGCACACCCTCTGCCTAGATCCTCTCTGTCCCTGGTGGCACACCCTGGCAAAGCCAGTCAGGAGTGCTCCTGCCTTTGTGGCCTTTGAGTAGACTTTTACATAGGCACCAGTGAGATCCCTTCAGCCTGCCGGAGTCAAGGTGCCCAATAACAGGTCTCTGTCATGCTTGTTTTTAGCATCCTGCACTGCCAGGCAGACTCAGAGCAGTGGAAAACACAACTCATCTTCCTGCAATTGAGTTGCACATCCTATCCTTTCAAAGCTCCTCAAATAATGAACACTACAAATTCCCAAACATGATCAGCTCCCTTGGTAAACACCACCCCATGTCTTGTGCTTAGTTTTTCCAGTCTTCCTACACCTCAGTTCCTTTTCAAAGATTAGTTTCTGATGCCTTTTTTCTTTTGCTCAAAGGGAAGATTTTCAAAGGCAGTAATAAAGTCAAACTCTACAGCCCACTGGCTCTCCAGAGGTGCTTACTTTATATTTGTGTCTGTAAAGAGTTCCTCTGGCTCTTCTGTTTTTCATGTGTAAAGATAACGAGCTTTTTTTTTTTTTGGCGTGGACTAACTGCGCTTCTCTACTTACTAATTCTATTGCTTAACTACCCTGACAGTGATCTGAAACATCCAAAAAAAGACTCTTTCAACTTTCTGAGGCCCATTAGCACAGCTTGAAGGCAGGAAGAATATGTACAGGCTCAGGCAGTCATGATGCACTGCTTGTAATGTAGAAGGATGTGCACAAAAAGAATTTATGAAAATGGATAAAGTTAAATATTAGATTGCAGGATTTTTATTTTAATCTTTTTACATTTTACTATGAGAGGGAAGGAAATTTAAGTTTTAAGACACAAAACAATCCTAGCTCAGGAATTGCATTTCCCTTTCTGCCAACAGGGAATGGTGTTTCAAGCCATCTTCCTGAAACTTAAAAATAAATCTGTACCTGACCTCTTGTCTTGCATTTAAGTAAGATTTCTGTGATGACCTCACTGTTTAAAACTGTCCCAAAGGTCACAAAGATATTTTTCACTGCAGCCATCACTCAGAATGACCTTCAAGGATTCTGTGAGGGCAGCCAAAATTCTAAAATCCACTAAGATTGCTTAAAATAGTTGTGAACTATGCTACCATATTTAAGGCAACAATTTCAATTCACCACACAAAGTGCTTTGACATGGTTTATTGTGGTTAGTGTAGCAGTGATATGTTAATTCAGGCGCTTCTATAGAGTAAATTATTTATATAGAGAACCTTGTTCACTGCTTTCACACTCGAAAGAATGCTGCCTTTGCTGATCTAAATGCCACCTTGAGAGTGGGCAAGAGGAACTGCAGCATTGCTCTATTGTTTTTTCACATTCCCATGGGGCAAAAAGTACTTTTAATCATTAGGATAGTTTAACTAGCACTTCATTTTCTTCCCAGGAAGACTAGGATGATGTCATTTGCCTTTACATAGTCTCTCAAAGAAAATCAAGGATGAGTCAAGTTTGAAGAAGTGCATCCTTTCCACTTTTGACTCCCGGGGCTACTGGTCCCCAGCTGTGCATCCTGTGAGTATTTACATGGTGGCCTGTGAGTGGATGGTTATCATCATCCTGTGTGGCACCATTCCTGACATTGCTGCCCCTGGACAACATGCCATAAAATTGCTCTGATGTCATTTCCCAAATTACTAGAAACTCACAGTCTCTATTTGCTCTTACGAGGTACCTTTTCTCAGGGCAAAGCACTGCTAGCAAGTACGAGAGGAAAATGTCCATGTTCTTATATGCTACACAAAGCAAAACCAAAACACAGAAGGACTGTTAAGTAATAAATTTGGTAAGAGGTCAAAGGCTGTCGCTTATACAAGCAACTTGATCTTACTTGAAAAATAAAGGTGTGATTTCACACAGGATATTGGCCTAGATAGAGGCCATTTCCCAGCGCATAACATACTATTATTTCACATCCTTATCTTCAGTTTTTATCTTGAAAGCAATGATTAACAAAGCAGATATAAACCCTTAGAAGATTTTTCTGGGAGAAATTGAAGAATTTATCAGATCGTAAACATTAAGAGGCAATTTGATGCCTAGGTATATCCTTTATAGCATAAGAAAATACTTGACTCTGTGCTTATTAATTCTTTGTTCTATGGCATTTTGAATATCCCAGTCTCAAGAGGAAGATTTAATGTTTGTGGAAATTATGTGTGCTACTTACAGAAAGGCTGAGGTTGGAAGGGACCCCTGGAAATCATCAGGTTCAAGTTCTGTGCTTAAACTGGGCCATCTACAGCCAGTTGTCCATGTACATGTCCAAATTGCTTCTAAATATCTACAAGCAATGAGACTCCAAAATCTCTTTGTGAAAACTCTGCCAGCGCTTTGTCACCCTCAGAGTGAGAAAGCCTTGCCTGATGTTTAGAGGGAAACTCCTAACTTTTCAGTTTGTGTCCATTGCCTCTGGTCCTGTCAATCACTGGGCAACACTGAAGAGAACCTGGCTCCATCCTCCTTGTACTTTCCTTTCAGGTATTTGTACAAATTGATGAGATCCCTCCCGACCCTTCTCTTTTTTAGGCTGCACATTCGCACCTTTCTTAGCCGTTTTTCATACAAGAGGTTCTCCAGTCCCTTATTCTACTTGGTGGACTTTTGCTGCACTCTCCCCAGTATGCCCATGTCTCTCTTGTACTGAGGAGCTCAGAACTGCACACAGTACTCCAGGTGTGCCCTCAGCAGTGCTGAGTATGGAGAAAGGCTTGGCTCCCTCCCCCTGCTGGCAACACTCCTCCTAATGAAGCCCAGGACAACATTAGCTTTCTTTGCCACAGGTGTGCATTGCTGGCTCGTGTTCAACCTGGTGTCCACCAGAAAGGACCTTCAGGTCCTTTTCTTCAAAGCTGCTTTCCAGCCAGGTGGCCCCCAGCATGTATTGGTGTCTAGAGCTGTTCCTCTCCAGATGCAGGACTTTGCACTTCTCTTAGCTGAACTTCATGAGGTTCCTATAGTCCCTTTCTCCAGCCTGTCAAAATCCCTCTGCATGGCAGCACAACGCTCTGGTGTATCAGTCACTCCTCCCAGTTAGGTGTCATCTACAAATTTCCTGAGGGTGCGCTCACTCTGCCCCAACATCCAGATCATCCATGAAGATACTGAACAGGACTGGACCCACTACTGACCCTGGGGCACTACTACTGACCTACACACTGCTCTCCAACTAGAGTTTCTTCTGGGCTGGCCAGTCACCGTGTTTTCAATCTACCTCACTCCCAGGTCATCCAGCCCACACTTCACTAGCTTCTCTAATGTAGCTGTCTAATTTAGTTTCATCAATTGCATGGAATAAATCCTTATTTTTACAAGTAGAAAAAAAGCTACATTACTTTGGCATTAATGTGCCACACTGCTAAACTACTGGATATGTACAATTGCTGACGTGACTGAAAGGAATTCCTCACAGTCACACATTTCCATTGTGGTTTAGGCCATAATTTTGTCTCTTTTATTTAACATGTTAACAAGTCATCTCTGTTTAGCAATGGCTATGCTTTAAAGCTTGCCTCCAATACTTCTTGAACTATTGTTAGCAATAGTCAAAATTTCAGCAGCAAAAAAAAGCTAATACTTTATCTGAAAATGATGAGGAAAAAAAATATGCCAAATGTATGAGAAAACTTGACTGATGTTCAACTTGACTGATGCTTTGGGTATAATGAAATGTACAGTAGGAAATACATATACTAACAATGCTTTGTAAAAGAACAGTTAGTAACTTTTTTCTATCCTTCCTGATATGACTCCTTCCTGTATGACTCCTTTATTGCTTTTATCAAACACTTCATAGTGCATGCAAGAAGTATATTGCTTCTCCTGTGTAAAAGAGTTACTTCATGATCCCACTACCTTTTTAGTGGTGAAACAGCTGATCTGTTCATTTTGAACCCATTCATCTCAGGTGTGGCAAAGGAAATCAAGTTTAAGACACTTATGATAACCATCTTTCTGTGAGCCAGAATCTGTGCTGAATTTCAGCACTCTGTGATCACATCATGCAGAAGACACGTTCATTTATTTAAATGGGCTGTGTTTTACAGCTGCTGCTGAGGATGTTATGGGCTGTAAGCCAAACTCTGGCTAAAGGAGTCCTAAACTGCTGATTCTCCAGGTTTATTGCTGGCTCGTTACTTGTATGCTTTCATCAATGATCACCATGAATAGAGACAAGAATGCTGAACTAGATGAACGCTTGGTCTAAGGCAACACAGGCCGTACACTTGTTTTCTTATTCACAAACAGACTCGTAATTCTTTGTAATCAATAACCAGTTTTCTAAGTGCCTCTTACCCTCTCACCCTGCTCCCCAACCAAGAGGAGTTTCTGACTATATCAGAAATTTGTACTTCAGCTCTGAGATTTAACTACACAACATTACACAGAGTAAAATTGTTGTTACCGTTAGATGCTTAAGGCTCTGGATGAAAAAGCTTTTTATAGCTCAGATATGCTTTGTCTTTCAACACCTTCAACATGAGACATGAAAAGTAACTAAAGTGAGTCACAGGTAAGCAGACTTATTTTTGAGGCTTTGCATGTGGGACATATACTTTCTGGAGAACAGTGGTGGAATTTTGTTAAATTGAATTCCATACACTCTTCAGCTAGCGTGGTATGACTTTGCAATTATGCGAAGGCACCAAAAAAGCCAATTCCTGCCTAGCACCTCCTGCAAGTATACCAAAAGTCTGCTTAGCCTGCAAGCATAAAGATGCTATATGGTACACAGGTCACTGACTTCTCCTCACTGAAAAGTATATTAGTCACAATAAAAGAGATGTGACTGTCCTAGGTTGCAATATAAGATATATTCTATTACTATCTCCACAAGCTGTTAAAACAGGTGGGGCACTGTTCGTTATCTCCTGTCATGACTCACCCCCTGATAACTCCCTCCGGGTGTTATCTCTGTTAATGGGCCATCAAGAAGCCACCACATGACTCATGGAATTACCTCATTGGAATTACCTCACTGGAATTACCTCATCCCATTGTGAGATGCTCTGCCCAGGGGGGAGGAGCCAAGCATTCCCAACTGAATATAACCTGGGCCTTGGAACTACAAAAGTCAGCCCTGCCTACTGGATTCCCAGAGGACAAGAGCTATCACTGGACCTTCAGGTGGAGACCAGACTTTTGTACAGGATCACCACTTCAACAGAGCCACTTTACTTGGACTGCTACCACCACCCTGACTAACAGGGTGTCAGGTTGTATCCAACTTTGTCAGTGTTTTTCCTTGTACTATTTCATTTCTTTATTTTTTTCTATTAAATTATAATTCTGACTTGCAATCTCCCACTAGTTTGTTTTCAAACTAGCACAGTGACCCTGAAGACTGAAAGAATCAGGGGGTCCAGCCTTTTAAAATCTGACGAAATAAAGACTTATGTCTTTACTGTTTTTGAGGGTAATCACTCCATTTATGACAAAAGGATACAGAACAAAAAACTATTAATGAGGGTGAAAAGCAGCCTCTCTTCTGAAAATGTGGAAGACCTCTAAAAAGTGAAATCAAAGTTTAAACATTTTCTTCTCCTCAGTCTCTAAATGAAGCCTTTTGAACAAAGTAATGAAGTTAATTTTACTATCTTTTGATTCTCAGAGTTGCTAATTGTTCTGATCACTGCATGATGCTGTTTTTCAAAAAAGAACCCTAAACGTTATGGCCTTCACTGGCCTTTTCATGCATATGCTGAGACAAAGCCCACTTCACAGATGTGAGTGAAGCAGGACAAAGATAAACAAGTTTTCTTGCCAACCTTGCTAATTTACTGGGATTCTGCACAGTGAAAGCAAAGCAAGTCTACTGAGATGTGGTTTATCACTCACCCTAAATAGGAGAGACACCAGACCCAAGTTGGCTTGGATCTGTCTTCAGTGCAGCGGAATCTGAAGAAGGCAACAAGGGCTTGAGTCAAACTGGCACTTCTCTTTACACTTCATTAGGCAAAAAAAAAGCTGGCCAAATCAGCTATATGGAAAGCCATTCCAGACTCCAGAACTGCTTAAGGTTCTTTGAGAAAGCAATGTTTTGTTCAGAAAACAGGCCTATGTATGAGGTATTCCTGTTGATGAACCTTATGAATCTAAAAGAGCTGCCTCAGCTGCGAGGGCCAGACTTTGCCTTTAAACTTGATGAAGACAGACCAGCTCAATGAAGGCTGACACAGAACAAGATTCAGAACAGGGATATAGTTTATGTACTATCACAATTGCAAAAATATCTGTCATCTTTCTCCCTTGACTGAGCTGTAAACTTATTTTTCTTTCAATGACCTAGGAGAATTCCAGTGAGGCAATAGGCAAACCGTCTTCTCTGAAAAGTTTGTCCAATTTATGCTGAAATAAGCAGCCATATTTTTACACTGTGATTTTGTCAGACAAACAAAACACTGTTCCTAGGTTTAAAAGGTGCATGAAAGGACTTTCAAGGGCAAATTGATAAAGCATCCCATGCAAAAAGTGATATAAAGAGCAATCTTGCTGAAAGTAATTTAAACATCATATCACAAACAGAGTGAGAAAAGTTGGTCTACTTAGCTTCAGCACTGGGTTTGAACAAGAATCTTGCAACTATGATCTTTAGCATTTCTGCATGAAGTTTCATGAGCAAGCTTTAAACAGTAGCATTATTATTGTATCTTCAAAAGTCAAACAGAAAGTAAATATTTACAATTTTTATTTTCAGAGTTTGGAGTAATCAAAATGAGACTATTTAATCAGCTAGCATCTGAATTGCAAATTTTTAAGAGTTTCAACACAGTTTTTTGTTAGAAAGGAAATCAGGTAACAGCTTGCATTAGCTGATACACTAGCTAATAAAAACAAATCTTTGTGCTTCTTTTTCTCCACATACACCATTGTATTATCTATATTTTTTTTCTCCTCTTCAGCTGAAAAGGAGTCATAAGCCTGTTCAACCAGGCAGACATAGAGCAAAAACACTATCTCATTCAAGAGCCAAGAGATCTGCAGTTAACGCCCTTGGTAAGTAAAGATTTGGTGCTTCTCCACATGACTCCCATGCTGGTCACATCTGACAGGAGGGTTCCAGGAATGTGAGTATCTACAGAATCCACAAAAACAAGGCTCAACATCAGTTGTCAGCTCTCCCACCTATTCCTCTGGGGGGAACAATTACTTTTAACTGAAGACATTTATTGGGCATAGGATAAAACCTACAAAATCCAGACTATGCTATTTGGATTTTTTCGGTTTACAGGAGCTACTTTATTCTACTCAGTTGTTTCCACTGTTTAGACCCATTAGAAACAGCCATTATTGCCCAACACTGATGCTTACATTAATACAATTCAGGAATTCATGGTTTAAAATGGACAGCAACAATTTTTTTAAAAATATCCACAAAAATTTAAGGCCAGAACTTGCAACATCTATTCCACATTAGAAAATCACAGGCTTGCTACCCACTTTTGTCAATCTTTTTCCACACATACAGCATCCTTGGCATTCAGCTGCCACTACCTGTAGCTGTCAAAGGCACCGTTACTTGTTTTTTAGTAACTCATCATTAATATCTTCCGTTGGTTTTTACCACACCTTTTGCTCAGAAGTCACCCAGGGGCAGGTGCTCTGCCTGGCAGGACCCAGGATGCAGTACCACGCAGGAGAACAGCACCTTTCACTGCTCCCCTCTGCTGGTGCCTTTCCCACACCCCCTCCTGTAGGAGAAATGCACCTGTCCAGACTCTTTCATCTAGGGAGAAGGTGGAGTGCCAAATCTCCTGAATGTCTGAGGAGAGGTGGAAAAACGAAGTCCTGGTAGAAGCAGTGAGGATACAAAGCTTGGGCATGGAGCCAAGGGGGAGGCACAGAGCTCAGCGATGCTCAGCAAGAGGGTGGGAAACAGAGGTGGTGCTGATTATTGGTCAGACGAGAGAGACAGCCCTGTGAAGGGGATACAAGGAGCAAAGGGGTAAGGAGCTCAGATGCAGGTCCATAGGAAGCAGTTGGGAAGGAAACTGGGTCAAGAAATTGTCAAGGAAGAAGGTGAGCCAGAGGAGGGCAATAGAAGAAAAATACTTGTGACATTTGGAAAACATTACTCGCCATATCCCACACAGTTCCAGAAACTCCTCATTACTCTGCTGCCACCAAACATCTATCCCAAAATTTGTGACCGGCCTTCTATCTCCTAGCAAGTCTACAGAGAGGATGAGACCTCCTCCATTTACAGGATGAAATTCTGTAATGGAATTACATTTTTTGATTCTTCTGCTGATGCCAGAGGCTATGATTTCTGTCTTTACCTTGACTTGCAGTTCAAAAAGTCTTTAAATTAAAAAAAAAAAAAAAAAGGGGGACAACATTAATGCAAAAACATCCCCAACATCCCTGCAAAACATTTCTGGTCAAAGACTCAAAACTCAAGTAAACCAGGTTTCTTGTGTGACCATAATTCTGCATTCTGATACAGGGTTAATATTCAGACTGGATATTATATGTCACATTTACACACAGATATTTTTCTTATTGAGTAGGAGTTTGAGGGTGGAGACAAAATAAGAAGCTACCTGAGTATTTTCCAGAACTGGTATCAGAAAGTCATACCAACTTGCAAAAAACCAGATTTTCATCAGAATTCATTTTCACTATGGAAACAATAACAGAAGATGTTATTTCAATCTGATGGCTTGACTTCAACACAATTTTGAACATTTTGAATGTTTATACAAATGGCATCACATTAATTCCTTTCCTTTTTCTTCTTGTGCATTTACATTAATGCAGAATTAATAAAACAGGTGGAAGTCTTGGCAACAAAAGACTTCTGTTTTCAGAGCTGGCTTTCGAAATGGTAAGGAGAAAATCACTATCCTAACTTTCCCATTAAATTGTATATTCACACCTACAAATATGCAACCACACTGAAACATTTATTCTCCCAAAATTAGCATTATTACTTTATTTTGTGATTCATTACAATCTGAAAATGCAATAGTCAAAAAAATAAACTAGACATAAGGTTAAAGCATTTTACAAGCGAAATACTTTACTGTTTCTGTTTCAATTTGCATAGGGTGGGATAAGTGTAATGGTTAAAGAATATAACATACAGAAGAACAATACCATAGTTCATCAAACTGCACTGCAGAGTGTTATGTTCCTGTGAGTGAACAATACTTAAACAACTATTTCTGCCAATGGAAAACCATACACTTGAACAGTGACAAGGCTGCCTTCCCATGACCTTGATGCATCATGATGGCTGCAAGCCACTGGTTTCTTTTCTTACATTGTAGGTCATTCTACTTGAAAGAAATTAAAGAGTTAAACAAGCCAGAATGTATCTATCTATGCTCATTTCTTTTCTACCTGAACAAAGGCCAGTATGGAGAGAGGGATTTTTTAAAGTCAGCTTCTAAAATCAGTTATAGCAACCTCTGTCTCTCATATTTTAAGTCTCATGGAGCTAGCTAGCTTAGAGCTTCATCCACAGATGTATGTCTACTATTACAGTGCATCCAGGTAAAAACCTGTAATTTTCACTGTGTAGAAACAAACTGCAAAGAGATCACGCTTCTTTCCCACTGTAACCACATCTTTGCTCCTCCAACTGTATAAATCTGGCTTTAAAGTCTCACAAAACTAAAAAATAGTTGATCTAGGTTGTAATAAAAAAAAAAGAATATTAAATACCTTTGGTAAAAATAGATATATTTAACAAGTTTAGAAAAGCAAATAGTTATATTGTCAAAAGGAGAGTATAAAAATGTACACGATAAAAAATAACAAACACACAAACAAAAAATCATCAGCCATAGTAGTAAGAATAAAGGCGCTATTCTTTTCAATGTTTGCTTCCTTAGCTCACGTTGTTGTCCAGTCTTCCTTCTAAAAGGCAGGAGCTTTATTAGAGCATATGGAAAAATCCAGTCCTTCCTACCAGCATTAGACAAATTAAATTTAATTCGGAAAAAGACAGTCTGTTTTAACCCAAGTTTATACAACAGAGAACGCTTTGATTTAGAGTACGTAGGAGTAGTTGAACACAGAAAGATTTCAGGTGTTTTCAACCAGAGGCCAGATGTACTCAAGTTGTAGAAATGAGACAGCCAGCAGGATCAAGTCTCCATGATGTCAGCCTTTTAACTCTATTTTTACTCCTAAATTATAAATCCATGTATTGCCAAGAAAATTGTGGGGTACAACAACAATACATATATTTTAAATCCCTTATTGATGCCTTTCTCCCATCCTTTCACTGGGCCTCCAAACAGAGCTGTCACATAACATATAATCCCAGTTTGGCTTCTCCTCTTTTTAGAGCTCACTGTAAATCTTCGAGATGGAAGATCCCCAAAGCAAACAACTGAGATTACACAAGGAGATAATGCACAAGCCCCATAATAGAATCAGCTGTTGATTGAATGTGCTTTGAAAGAAAACAGCACAATTAAATCATGTTTATCCTTCAGTATTCCCTTTGCACACACAGTCACACTCCTCGTGGTGTTCCAAGGGTACATCTGTCAATGATTTATGCAATCCTCGGACACCAATCCTTGGCTTCAGCTGAAGAACCTGAAGAAGAAGAAGCCAAGCATCAAGAAAACAGCAAGTGCTTCATCACACACCTAGGCTATGAGCTAGATTGAACTGGAAACACACTGGATGACAGGAATCATATTAAAATGCAATTTCTTCATTAATTCCACCCAGTTGTTACTATTTTTGCTTTTACCTCAAACCATTTACAAAATTGATTAAATCATGTTGAACATGATTAAATCATGTTGCTTTACCAAAGAAAAATCTTGCAGTTTCAGATTTGCCTTAATTTTAAGAGCAAACTGAAGAATTAGCCCAATTAGATAATTCTATAATAAATAATTATGAATATAGATTTATCACAACAAAAATTAACAAATATCTGTTTCTCCATAAAGTTGACATCTACCACTAGAGAAAACAGAACAAAAGGTATGGTTGTGATGTGTCTGAACTGCACCAGTAAATACTTCAGAAATGAATTAATAGTTGCACAGAAAAGTATATTAACAAGGAAGATTTTACTTTTTTCAATGCAATACCTAATTTAAATGCTAAAAAAGTTTACTACAAATGCAATACATAAAACATTAAAATATTAATATTGGTGCATTCATTTTATGAAAAATAAACTTCTTATTTGGCTTTCAGTATTTCCAAACAGGCAAATGTAGAAAACCAGCATACCTCGTGGTATTTTTTGGTGACTTTTGTGGGAACACACTGACACTCATTGCAGCTCTGCTGACAGCAGGCACAGTTTCCACCACAACGTTTCACCAGCAGACACAGTGGCCAGAAGATGGTGTCAGTTCTCTTCAGCTCCTCCCTCAGGGACACGGAGAAGTTGCGAGGAGTGCAACTGTACAGCCGCACCTCCTCCTTCAGGAGGTTCAGATCCACCACTGCAAAGGGACAGAGAAAACAGCTCCTTTCGGATTTGCAATCCAAGTTCATTTGTAGTAAATCAACTTCAGCAGTGCAGAACCCATGAGGAAGGCTCACTTTTGTGCAGGTGGTTCAGGTTCAGCACAGAAATATAATACTGCAGTTGCATGAATACCATGAAACTTAAATGGAATGATCACTGCATAGTAATATTCATCAATTATTTTATAACTCTGGCAAAGTTGGTTCAAATAAAAGCAAGATTTGGCTACTATGTTCCAGTACATGTTTCATCAAATCAACCCTAATGGAATGGAATTCACTTTGCTCACACTAATACTCTGAGCTCCAGTGTTGCTATTCTACAGTCATTTTAGGTTGGAGAAAGACACACAGAGCAATTAAGAATCCTGCAAAATTTCAATGACATCTTTAATTCACTTGCAATAAAGCATTCAAATTTCTTCCTTGTTAAAATTTCAATTACTGCTTCATTGCTAGGGTGTTGTAAGCATACAAAAGAATTAAACCATTCATATCTAAGCAGAATTCACTTTTATGGACTAAGAACTTCAAGAAGTTGCCATCATTAGTGAATTCTGTACAGAATAAATAAGTGCACAAGATTGTATGTCTATGTAACTTTTGGTAGGCTCCATTTCCTCCTCCCTCGTCATAGCAGCATATATATGAATTTCTGTTGCATCTCTAGGCTTCATTTCCTCTTGACGTGTCTTAAATAAAAGTTCCTCTTTGTAAGCACCTAACTTGAAATGCAAGTTAAAGATATTTGGCATCAGTTTCCCTATAAACTGTTCCCACTATATCATACTAAAGTTTCACTATGCCATTGGTTGAACAGCAAGTTCATGAAAAGATCTGAAAGAGGACAAGTTCTTTTAGTTCACCTTAGATGCATAGTCAAGAAATAACAAGCCTTGAAAAGAGCAGTTAAAATTGGAAAAAAAAACCAAAACAAATACTGGGAGGGAAAAAAAGTGAAAAGCAATGTAAAATGAATTTATTTCAGAAAAGTCAGACTACAATGATCATGATCTAGGATCTCTTGTCGGAGTTGTTTTTCTCCACACCTACTATTAAAGAACAGAAGTGATGTCTAACTTACAGGGATACAACTCTCTCTAGTAAAAAACAAAAAGATAAAGAGGAAATGAAAACCCTATGATAATATGGCTATTAAGATGACTGAAATAGAGGTCCCGAACAAAGTGGCAAACACTTTTAACAAACTGGTTTTAAGTGAAATCAAGAAAATTTAGGGGAAAGAAACCCCCTCAGTGCATTAATATTGCTTAAAAAGTACTTTATTGTTATCCATTCCTAACTAGATATACAATAAAGCGAAAATAAGTTTCTGATCTGAATCACCCTCTAGAGAAATACCTTTTTTTTCCTCTCAACTATGTAAAGAGCCTTAGGAGGTCATCAAGGAGAACTTCAGCCTATCAAGGCAAGATAATACCTCTTAATTCTGTTTAAACACGTAAGACATACAAAGATTTAGAAGCCACATTTCTTTATCAAAAATGCTCACTGGTGCTCTCCCAGAATGAGATCTTTGGGAAGTAATTTCAATCCATGTTCCTTCAAACATTTCTTTTGCAGGCCAGATCCATATACTGGCAGCCATAAGTAAGGATTTATTGTTGTGAAAGGTCAGTTAAACACAGTGAAGCCTTTTCTTTGCTTGCACTCACAGTGAATGCCAAGCTGGGGCACTTCATTCCATCACTATCAGGTTAGCATAGGCTCCTAAATAAACAAACTGAATTTTAAGAGGGAGGAGTGTGTAATAACTCCAATAAAGTTACTGATAGGACACTAGCCTGCCTCCCACATTGCAAGAGCATTCCTTGGAGAAAGTTGAGAAGGGAGCAGAGGAAAAGAGAGACAAAACTTCCGGGGGAGAGATTCACTGTAAGAAATCAGAAATTATTTAAACTCTTCTGATCAGCTAATAGCTCTAGGCTGAGTCACTTAAAGGGTGGACGTGTCTACCTCCATTAATCAAAGACTGTGGATAGGAATGGAGTAGTTCTTTCTTCTATTACGTTTTCAAACATATAATAAGTGAACTGTCTGAATGAGGATAAAATGCCTGCAGCACACTGTGAGAAGTGCTAGTTCTGCTAATACTTTCTACTGGAAGATTGTTTCTGCAGAGACTGATATGCCTGGTGCAGTGGATTTGAAGAAGCTAAGCTTATGTGCTGCTCAGCCCTTCACCACGAGATATTGAAAGTGGAAGCTGGGCACTGACACCTCTTCCAGCAGGTCGATGGAGCAGTGGGAGAGAGATGCCTGTGTGGTGATGTCCTTTGCCACTGCCTTCTGGTAGCAGCAGAGGAATGCATCAATTTCTATACCTACTGTATATTAGATATATAAGCTATAGATATATATATACATAGATATATAGATATATAAGCTGTAGTTATAGAGAAAAGGGCAAGGCACTAAAATAAGCGGTATGTTTCACATTTTGTCACAAAAAAAGGAATTAATTTGAACTCAACCCCTCAGACCTGCAGACATTAATTTTAAAAGGGTCTGTAGGAGAATACACAGTCAGCTCTTAGCATATATCTTTCATTGTGCAGTACTGTTACAACAGGCTTCAGGGGAGATGAACAAATGTCATGTTTGATTTCCATGCTTTAAAATGTCCTAAGGTATATTGCTATGATACCTCACAATGAACCCTTGCCCTACCTTATATAATTCAATTTCATTAAAAGGTCTGTGGCAAATTTATCTAGTGCTTATATAATCACTTCTTTGAAGTGTGTGAATGAAGCTGTTATTTTTTCAAAGAGTAGCTGTCTGTTCGAAATTTATTTTAACACACTGTGGGCATGAAGCTAGATGAGAGAATGTATATATTCCCTTAAAAGTGTTTACTTAACCACAATAAAAGGTTATGTGGATTTCCCAAGTGCTCTGAGTTACAGTACCTGTTATAATGTGAACATTTAAACACTCCTTCAACTTGGCTTCCACTCATGTATCATGTTTGACACAACAGTCAGGGTTCTTTTGTCTAGCACTAGCTCAGGAGGAGTGAAAGGCTCTGCAGTAGCACATAAATGGGAAACACTAAAATAAAAACAAGAGAAGGAGAAAAAGGGAGAAAAAATGTAGAGGCAGGTAGGCCTACAGTAAAGTGTATTTCAAGAGTGTGCCTTCACTGGCACATGCAACTCAACTAATCCATGTTCACATCAGCCTGAAATTAATGGTGTTATGCAATTGGCAATGCAGTTTTCTGGCATCTTCTGGGATGTACATCAAGTACCACGGGGAAACTTCTTTCCCAAAACAGTTTTTCAGCTGGATACTGCTCTCAAAGTCAATGAAACAAATTAAATTCCGGTTGGGGCACTTGTGTGTGAGCACAGATAGCAGCAGGATGGTTTTCATTCTTAAGCACTTTGGAGACGTTCCTGGGAATGTAAGTTTCTTACTGGCTTCTACAATAGGACCTGTTACAAAATCTCAAGCAAGAAGTGGGGTGTAAAAAAAGAGTCACATAACTGTATGAAAAACACAACTGCTAAGGACTATGCTTTGATTGTGACTATTTTTTTCCTTCTTAAGGAGATTTCAGAATATGATCTAATGATTATACATAGATTTCAGTGGGAAGTGATGGGATAATTTTTTTTGCACCTCAAAATACATTTTATTTTTAAGCATGTTTAATAGCATAAGAGAATTTAGGACTATATTTAGACATCAAAGCCTCTGAACTTGATGTTTCTTCTTTCCTGACTGGAAGTTTTTGGAAGCACTTTATCCAGAGAAAACATCAGAGACTGAAGTTCTCTGGAATTTAGGTTGTCTAAATATAGTCTTTTTCATACAAATTATTAAGTTGGAGTAGAGGACATTTCTCTACATAAAGTAGGATACACTTTTAATAACATGTTTATGAAGGCAGGACAGTAATTTAGCTTTTACACTGAAACACTTTCACAAAAATGAAACTGATCTAAACATAGAATCAAAGAATTTGAATAAAACTAAAAATTTTAGGACGTGCTTCTCACAAATATTTCTTAAAAAGGTTTTGAAATACAGCAAACATGCTGCTTGAGAGAATAACATGGGAAAAAATAAAAAGAAAAAAGACAAAAAAGATTTTTCTTTTCCTATCTATTGAATAGTCCTAACAGTCCTATGTCATTTCAACTGGACATATTTTCCACCTCATGCTATTATATTACAGCCTCAGTAATGCAGTCTGAGGGTGGTCTCTCTAAGACAAATGTGGCAATACCATGATATGTTTATTCAGTGGAAAAATCTACTTCAGCATCTAATTAGAAGTCTTTAAAGGATTTACTCTGATAGTTTCTTTCTAAGATGTGTCTTGCAGGGAGTTGCTTTTGTCTATATAGATGTTATCCAACACCTGCATTTTGTTTTTCTCCCACTTACTGTGTGCTTACGGCATGCATTTGGCAAATACTTAATCTCTTTAATTAAAGAAGTGTTAAATGACTATCTGAGAGCTTTTAAAGATATTTCCTCCTCTCTAGCTCATAACTTAGCTGCTCTATGCACAGCTATAGCAATACAGATAGGGTATAAAGGTTGATTTCTAGGCTCTGATCTAAGAATTAATTGTCAATTTAAACTAAATTTGAACCATGAAAGGTTCTACTTCCTCCCTTTTCTTGCTGATCAGATCATAACCTAGTTTACATCCACCAACAGAGAAGTCTGTTCAGTTATGTTTTCCTTTTCATGCTGTATGGTGAGCAAGGAAGGTGGTATTGCCTTCATTGCTATCCATCCACATGGAATCCATAAACATGAAATAGTGGGTAACATCTGGATGGGATGCAGCAGGAAATTCATGAGTGTCAAATGTAGATGGAAGAAAATTACTTGCTGACCAATAGATCCACAAATTTTGAAAACACAATCTACTTTACTTCTGATTAAATTGGCAACTGCATGATCAAATCAGACATGGACACATGGTATTTCCTAAGGTGTCACCAAAGAGAAAGATTTAGGTAATTTCTCTCAATACATTTCACGTAGAGACTGGAAAAATTCTAGGGAAATAAACAATCATTCACACAATATAATAAGTGTAATACATTACCTACCTCAAATAAAAATAAAGTTTTTTCCCTGCATAAAAAAAAAAACTCACAAAATTCAAATATGTTACCCCATCAAGATGCTCTGCTACTTTATGGAAATAAAGATCTCCCAGGTTCCCTACAGGAAACTATTGTGTGTGCGTCTTTTTTTTTATTTTTAATTTCCCTTTGCTGCCTTATCCAACTAAATTCCTTTAAGTTTTGAGTTTAGCTATTGCCATTTTTCAAATAATACAATGGTGAGAACAGCTAACAAAAATGATATCTGCTATCTTTCTAACATATTCCTTTCTTGGAACCAAAACTCAAGGTGAAGACTGTTCTTAATTCTTTGACAAGAAATCATACCCGTAGAAAGCTGCAAGGCCAGACAGAAGAGTAAATTACCTCTTGATTTCCTCCCATGAATGTATGCTTTCCCAAGAAGTTGCCATGTTGGCCTGTACAAATCTTCCAAATCCAGTTGCCACCGATCTGGTTCAAGGTACCGGATGAGGTCTTCCACAGTACTAAACCCAGCCACGGCATTGTTTAATACATCCAAGGGCAAGGCTGATGGGGGGAGCAATGATGGGCTGGGTGCTTCTGTGTGGTGCTGCAATCAGAGCCAAGAGAAGAGCACCAGTCAGAGGGTTAATGGATCTGCTTTGACAAGGCACTGTACTTTACCAAGTTACGTAGCTGGGAAAGTTTATAAGCGGATAGCTGGTTTCCAAAGTACAGTTTATCTAACAAGACAAATTACAAGAGTCAAAAAGTACCTAATTATTCTTCAGCAATAATTGTAAACAAGCTTCCACTACACAGTTTTCCTACTTCTTACATTTCCAGTCTTGCAGCTAGCATGTCACTACACCTGTCCTTTGAAGATGGTCACTGAGTGACAGATGGGACTTAAGAAACACAACAAAGAGTGATTTAAAAATATGGCCCCATTACAGGCATTTCCTGTACCCCTCTAGAAATCTGAAACATTTCACATTCTGCCTTTCCTTGGAAACTTAGCCACAATCTCTGTCTTCTTGTCCTTCAATGCAAAATATTAACATACCCCAGTACGAGGACAACAAATATGCTTGCTCTTATCTATAGATAAAAAAATGCACCAGTTGTGTTTCATACAGTACTAAGAATTATGTTTCTGGTTAAACAATAATGAACAGAGTAATAACAACATCTGGCATAACTAAAATTATTTCTCCATTATGAAGAGAAAAAAATGTTCCAAATGAAATCTGAAGTATTTAAATGTTGAAATTGAATCCTGAAAAAGTACTTTACCACAGTACAGATCTCACTGACAAACTCATTGGACAGGAGTACTTAGTCACAGACAATTCAAGCAAAGTGAGGCATCTGTTTTTGTTCATTCTACAATCTGTTTCAAAATTATGCATTGATTGGTATTTTCAAAATAATTAAGAAGGCAGGAGGGGAAGCCGAAGTAGGAAGCTGCTTCTGCAGCACCTGAAGTTTCTTTAGGCTTTTCTGTATGCAGACATCACTACAGACATTATGCAGTCCACAGTACTGCACCAGAGCAATTCATCTGGATCATGTAAGAAAGATGAGGAAAAATTTGAATATACTGCTGATTTAGGGGAAGGACAATAATACGTGTTTATATAGATATCTATACTTAAAAAATCTTCATACCACTTAGTGTCAAAATGGCACTCTCAGTACTGTAATGTGTAGCGTATATATACTGTAATTTTTTCCACCTATAATGTCAGATCAATGGTAGCTAGTCATTTACCTTTTCAAAATGATCAGAGAAATTGATGAGAAATGCAAGTTATGCTGGAAAAAAAAAAAGATTTAGTAAAATAATTCTTGCAGGACTACTCACTCAAGGGAAGTTTTCTAAAATGCCTGTGGTAGCTGTATTCCGTACCAATAATATTTTATTGTCTGTCCTCTAAATTCTATTAAATATGCAGTTTTGGTTTCAGCTAAATGTATGGTTGAAGGAGTAGCAAATGGAAGTAATGGCCTTGCTATTTTTTTGCTTCAAGGCTTTCTCTCTCTACAACTTCAAGAAATACAGCCACTAGAATGATTTGTGCTGCCTTTTAACTGGAAGTCTTGCAAAAATAATAAAAACATAGATTGAGTGTGCTGCTACTATTAACTTTACCATATTTTCATCCTACTAATCATTTCTAATAGAGTTGGTGAAACAGTTGTTTTCCATTCTGGATGAATGTGGTTTTCAAAATACTATAATATTTCTTTTTCTCTTTGCTCCATTGCTCTCATTAAAAATAGTAACATGTTGATCCATCTATTACATTATGATAATAAAGCAACAGATTCTAGTCTATAATTTAAATAGTTGCTCTTAGCAAAATATACTACTCAGTAAGCTTCAGAACAGTGCTGTGACACTGTAATTCAGATGGTCAAAAAAATAAACATTGCAAAATTTTTCTTCCTGTTTTTGTCCACAATGATGTAACAGTCACAGTTCCTGGTTTGAAGGTGTAGGATTTTACTAACGTGGAAAACAAAATCAATGGTAAAACTAGTAACTGAAGAAAAAAAAAAAAGAATCTTCTCTTTTGTTTCCAGCTGAAGAATTTACTTCAGTGTCCTACTTCTGCTGGGATTTTTGTTGCCAGAGACACAGGTGGATTCTAGAAGAAAATGCATTGGTCTAGAATCTATTTCCATATTTACAACTTATGACATGCACACTAAGCAATACATATGTAGCAAGTAATCAATCAATTTTTGGTGTTCTGGTTTCAGTAGGCATTTGCCTGAGTTAAAATTTTATCAGGATATGGTGAAACATTGCACATAATGGTAACACAATTAAAGTTGCCATCCCTTTCTAATCATTCCCACAGCAGCCCAAAACAGGAAGAAAAACTAATTGAAACAGCAAAATTATACAACTTTGAAGATAAATGTTTTAGAATAAAGTCATTAGAATCTCAGGATTAATAATGTTTTTTCTAATAATCTTTAAAGCTAGTCAATTTATATGACAGTTAAAATGTACCAAAGATTAAAGATAAGTGATATCATAAAGCTATAAATGCTGTCAATTGTATTTGTGACATAATAACCTTTATGAAATCTCTAGTCAATAAACTGTTCAATATAAATGGTACTTCTAATTATACTTTACACTGTTTTTACTTGCTAGTAGATACTACTTATTTTATAATTTAAATCTTTTGGACAGAACATCCAGGACAGCATAAGTGGTACTCTTTCCAGAGACAAAAATGATATACTGGAACTCTATACAATTTATAATTTCACTTGACATTCTCAAAGTTTGTCATCTATAGGCAGAGTTTACACACACGGTTTTATTCGCAAAGTGGAAAGCAGAAATGACTTGATGTAAGAAATTAAAACTCGACTTAATTGATGATACACACCTTTTAGAACAAGCAAACAGGGAAGTTCAGCATAACTCTGAAATGTAACATCAAAGCTGCAACACAAAAATGCTGAAATGAAGCTTTCATTCACTTTATAGCAAGTCCATCACTCCTGTTGCAATTTAATCTACATCTCTCTAGAGAGTCCTACTCGGATGCCTCACTCCACCTGTGCACCTGACACACACTGGTGTTTTCAAGGCACTCTCTGTGCTGGGCTACGACACCAGCACTCAGTGGGTGTCAGAGGGAGAAGCCATTTCACTGCACAGGGTGGGTGTGAAAGCCTCACAGGAGGACCACTGATAATCTCTGGCTGTTTGACTGCACAACGTTGATGGAGATAATGAAGATGATCTCATAATGAAGTAGTCATCTGTCAACTGCACATCTATTCTATAGATGGCATCACCTAATTTACACCAAAACTTTGTCATGTCTCCCCTAACAGGTCAGCTAGAAAATAATCAGCCTTTGATTTAACAGATATTTATGTATCTGACAGGGGAGGTATAACCCAAGACAGCAGACACTTCTGCTGTCCAAATATAGCTGCTATCCAAAATATCTTTCCCGGTGGAAACCATTTTCTGGGAAGTGTTGTTCTCCAAACTCTGCTATAATAAATACAGTAAACACTTTTTCTGCCATAGCAACACAGTCTCAACTCATACCAATGTTTTACGTTTGAGATTCCCTTTCTTTCTATTTTTTTTCTGAGCATGAATAATTTCTGTCAAGATAGATTTGACAAATACATCAAATTCTCTATGTGATTCCTCTAGTAAAAAAAATACTGTGGTTTGTTTCTCTTTGGTTTTCTGCCCAGGAAACTATTTCAAACTACTTTAATAAAAATAAATATGCTTAAAACCAAGATAGAGACAAACAGTTGCATCTTTACTGTTACTTAAAATGGTTCAAGATGAAAACCAGAGCAGAAAACATTGGGCTTCTGCTGGCCTGTAGAACAGCCAAGAATGACAATTAGTGTTGGATCAAACAGAATATTCATCAGGTTTGTTTATATTGTATTTCTGCACATGCACTTTGCTCTATCAAAACAAATACCATACAGAAATCCCCTAAGTTGTTTACAAACATACAAGACAGGCCAATAGACAAAATTTAGGCAACAGTTAAAGATACAGGCTTGGAAAAAAGGGACAGAATTAATAGAAACTAACATCCCAAGACTATCCATCTCTGAACATCACACATAACAACAGTACCCCAGAAAACATTTAGGGACTAGAATGCATGTTATGGTGCTCACAATGTTAGTTGTGCCCTATTAAAGGAATCAAAACTACTTCCTCTAGCCTCTTTCTCAAAGGGAAGAGTAGGACACCACTGTAAGTAGAGTAAGAAGTCAATCCTCACTGAAGCAGCAGATCTGAACAAAACCCTCAACAAACAAAGTTATCTAGTTGAAGTTAAAACCTAAGGCATTATTTAGTATATAGCCTTACTTGAAGACTTATGATTAATTCTTGTTTTGACACATACTCTTGTGTTATCCTGAGCACAGTATTTAGGCCAAACCTTCATAATGTAAAGCATCTGGAAGTAGTATTCCCTTGCTATGTCAGCATGACTGTGTATGTGGCTGCATTATAAACCAGAGGTAAACTTCTGAAAAAGAACCACAAATTATTCACAACATAGACCTGTAAGAGTTAAGGCACCACAATGAAAAGGACAGCAGCTGCTAACACAAATACAGTTTAGATTCACGCCGGCACCAGGAATTTCATAGCATACAGGTTTGTAACACAGCCCAATCAAATTTGTAAAATGAGCATAAAGAAAATTCCTTGATCTCACAAGTTGTGTGAGAGAATGAATACAACCAATTTTATTAGATATTCATTACCAGTTTACCTGAAGAATCCAGAAGTGTGTTAGATACCAGGTATAAATTTGGATATGAGACTGGATGTTATAACCTTTCCTGTTTGCCACTATCCATCTGTTCTTTCCTTGCACTGAACCTGATCCAAGGATAAACAATTCAGAACATAACGGCACTGACATACAATCTACACAAGATCAGCTCTTAACCACTATCATGACCTTAAAAAAGCCTCTGTTTTGCTTCTGTTTCTTAGGATAGGACTGTCAACATACTAACACTACCCTCTTCCAGTTAAAGGAGAGGCAAGAAATAGTATTGTTAGGTTTCTGCCACCAGGAGTAAGGAATTTCATGTTTAATAACACAAGCACTAAGACTGAAAAAACAAAAACAAGTGAGTCAAATACTTGGCATGACAGGGCACTTACAAGTACTAAATAATATGTCTAAAATAATTACCTCCCTACAAAAGAAATCCCCATTTTTTTTCATTTCTTGTCTTGAAGAAAACATTGTCAAGCAGCCTCTGAGTGATGACCCATTCATCAGTTGGCACAGTTAGAGAAACTAATAAACATCAGTGTAGTTTAATCAAACTAGAAGGGAGTCTATAGAAAACCTCAAAGGAACCTAACTTATGTGAAATCCAACTAGGATCAGTAATTTGAAAGAAATAGCATATTTCTTTTAATGAAATATCCCTACAGTTTTTTTTAAAATTATTATACAAGAACTCCAAGTCCTGCTTAGATTTAAAGATATGCTTTTGAAACTTTTAGTACATGCACGTTCTTGTAACATGCACAATAAAGAGCCTGTTTTCTTCCTTTATAACCACAGGTAACCCTCCTACTAGCATCATTAGAAGTTATGAGAGAAAGCAGATATCCAACTTTCGAGTTTGCCCTGAGGACACAAATTTCTCTGCATAACAATAGCTCTTTGTTTTCCCCCATAAGTACATGCAGTAATAGGTGTGAAAAGCCTCCAGAAATCCTGACCTACCTGGAAAAGCACACACTTTTACTTGCTCACATCTAGACAGTACAAAACAAAAAGCATTTGTGAAAGTCTCTCATTTATAAAGACATCTTCTCTGTGCAACATTAACCTGCAACACTGCTATGAAAGTGTTAGTCCTGTTCAAGTTGAAAGGCAGAAGGAAGTGAGATGATCTGTAGCTGGGCCTGTGTGCAGACACTCAAGTAGAGAAATCAAATTCCAGGATCCTCTTCTTATGCCTTAAGCAAAGGAATGGAGAAAAAAAAATATACAGGGCAGATAATCAGTTTAGGCTGCCAAAACCAGGAATAAGGCAAGGATGTTTATTGTACGTGGCAGAGATGGAAGTCAGGAAGGCTGCCACAGCTCCCATCCACTGCAGCACTTTTTAATGCTTTAACTGAAGTTACTGCCACACTAGCAAGGATGGTTGCAAGAGGGACACATCACTGGGGCTGCTGAGTAGGTAGGTCTGTGAAATAAGCTCCAATGGCACTGAATTAAACATCCCTCTCCTTCAGCTGGTCTCCCTTCAGGGATGCAACTTCTGCCAGTCAAATGACACACAGGTAGGGGTACCAGCCCTCCTCAATTTAATCAGCTTCTGCAAATGAGAACCAGACTGCACGATGAGAGCACTTCTTTTTCCTGGGCTTCCAGCTCTCTGCCTTTCACAGGCTCCCTAAATTTTCTGTTCCTATCATCTGCTACAAGCTCTTACCAAAAGCTTGTTCAGGCTCTCTTCATGCGTGTGCAGAGTTTTCCTTTTATCTTGCCGAGGACCTAATTTGCCGAGTATCCATGCACACCCTTGCACCAATTTAAATCTTAAAGCCAGAGATGGCTTTCCAAACCCTACATCCATATTTCTGTTACTGCAGTTTAAGGATTGCTTTCCAAATAGTGCGCATTTTCTACTCTCCATAACCACCACAGGAGAAAGATCACAAACATCACAAGGGAAAATGAACACATTCGTGCCTCTCTCTTTTTGCCTGTCACAGGCAGGAATAAAAGAACAAAGATGTGTAAAAGTAGTGTTGGATAACAGTCTTGTAGCTTAACTAACAGCATAACATTTCTTCAGGCTAAACTTTTGAGATAAAATGTTTTTTGTAAGTGTTTAAATATTCCCCTAAATAGAGTTTCTGTGCAGTTCACAGAGAAGGCCTGGAATTCTAATTGTGCTGGAAACAACTGGAAGATGCTCCCAAGGAAGATAGCAGCATGGAAATAGCACAGGATGTCACTAATGATCAGTGTTCCTCTGGCAAATTGCAGCTTTTTGCCTGAAGTCTATGCACACTGACACCTTCTGAAGGAGACAGTATAAGTATGAGAGACACTCTGTGATGACAGAGATGACACATCTAGAGCTAGTTCATTAACTCTCAGAGGATGCCATCAACGGCAATAATCTCTGGAAGCCATTTTCAAAAAACTTCAGTCATTGGTCAGTTATAAATATATATAATCATGTACGTGTACATAAAGAGTTGTGTTTATACATGCATAAAAATACATTTTGATTTTTCCTGTGATCAGGTATATCAGTAATAAACCACACTAATCCGTGTTAAAGGCAGAAAGAACGAAACTAATGCTCAGTACTCTATTGTATGGGAGATCTTATTGTCAATACACTTCATCATGATAGTTTTAGAGGTTTCTATTCCTAGGAAATATATACACAGACACACTGTCTTTCTTGGATGCGGTTGCATGTTATTGATTTTTCCATGCATCTGGCAAGTCTCACTGAAGCAGCATGTGCTACTTCATGACTATTTCATAAGCATTATAAAATTACCTGCCTCTCCTTTACCAGAAGTATTTGTTATTCAACAAAATGATCCAGTGATTCTTGTATTCTTTTGGGTAAGAACTTTCATTCACTGATTTAGTCTTTCAGCTAATTAAGCAGAGAAAAATTGTATAAATAACTCTGCTTGAAAGCTGTGTTGCCAGCATTTCTGGCTACTGCAGGGATCTCAAGCCATGAAGTATATAACCCCTGCAACCCCCAGAATCCTGAAAGTTTGCAGATTCAACTTGCAATGGAAGTCACATTCTGATGCCTTTTTTCTACCTTTGTAATGGATTTTTAATTATATTTGCTTGCATTAGGAATTTGTGGACATGGTAGTGAATAGGATTCTAGATAGAAGACTCAAAGAAATGCAAGGCATCTGATGACTTGGACACAGTTTGTCTCAGTAGGCAAAGACTCAGCCTTGCTATTCTGAAAGCAGGACCTGATGAACCTGAACTTAGCACTGAGTTGAACAGGAAGCATTTAAAAGCAAATACTTAGCCTGTGATAATGGTATAGAACAAGTTATGGCATAGATTATCTCCAAGACAAGAAGCTTCAAAGTCAAATCAGTAAGTCAGTTTTAATCTTGAGTTACTTCCTGAAATAATTTGTCTTTTTTATCATTTTTGAATTACTGTAGATATACAGACTAATTTTAGGTTTATTATCCCAGAGTCTGGGTTCCTATTAAGTATATTTGTGGCAGAGTAACACTTAAACCATAACTACTTCCAAAATCTTAATTTTTAGTGAGCATTCTCTCCTTTTTTGTACATTTCTCTCTTCTAAGTGAGACTTTAAACAAAATTTAGAGGGAGCTATCCCCACTCCATATAACTATATATACATATATATGCCATAAGGATAAGTCTACCTTTTGTATCCTAGTAACAACTCCAAAATATTTTGACTTCTGAACTTCAGAGTAACTCGCATTATAACATTTTCAAACAAAATTTAGGAAATACATTTAAAACTATCTGGCTGTTCCTGTCTCATGCATAAGCACATGGGAAGACTATAACTGCAACTTTAAAAAGCTAAAACCCAGTAGATAATGTTATCTCTTGTACAATTTAAAGGCTTAATAACAATATTTAGCCTAATTCAGACTAAGGGCAACACTAACATCTATATACACATTTTAAAGAGTATGAAGTATGTTTGCATGTTTATATAAAGTACCTGCTGAAAATGACTGAAAGTAGATTGTATATAGGCAAAATGAAGTACCAAAATAATTTACTGAAGTACAGTTTCTCTCATCACAATCTCATAAAATCTTTGAAGAAAGATCTTGTCCTGTGCTTGCAGCAAGGTGCTAAAACAGGTAAATCCCCCAACGCCTAAGAAATCATAACCTTCATGTCTGATAGCATTTTCTTTTTTATATTCACAGGACTGTCCTAAACAAATTAGCAGCTGCAGTGAGTCCTTACAACGTGTGGAACGCGTGAGGAACGTGCACCTTCTCTAAGTGCTTGCTACAAGTTGGGTTGAGTGACCTGCAGCAGGTGTTGGCTGCAGTCTCCTGCCTCGGCAACCCTTTGTGCAGGACAGGTGGTTAATATTCACATCTCCTGGGACTGCTGCTGATTCCTGCAGGTTAACTTTTGGAAACACAAAATATGTTCCTAAGCAGTAACTCTGTCCTCCCTTAGTGCCTTCCTTTCAACTCTTCCGTATTAACTACTCATCACAGTATTTACGGACATTTAAAATTTAGTCCCTGCTTAATCTAGCTCATTGCTAAAAGGTCATAGCAGTCCTGTACCCATTTTCAGGGCAGAACTCTATATTGATTACTTGCTGAATTTTCCAATAAATGTGATATTTCTCCTCATACTGTTCTCACTGGGGAGATAAAGCAGAACTCTAGAGAGAGCCTTCTAAAACTACATCAATATTTCATTGCTTTATGACTTTCTGAATATACCCACAATTACGTTTTTATGTTTCAGCCATAAGCTCTTAAGGTAGCTTCGTTTTTGTTTTGCGCTTGAACTCTCCTTGTGACTAAAGCAGTAGGGTATTTAGTGACTTTTAAATAGTAGTGACATCACTATACACTAAAATATTCTTTCATGGACATTCAAATGCATGAGTTGACAGTAAAGGAAGAAGTGTTTTTTGCAAATGGTGGTATAAATAAACCCTTTACCTTCATTTCTTGAATATAAACTTAAATGTCATTTTCTGGGTTGTCCTGTTTTGATGAATGTTGTCTTAAACCTGCAATTCCCTTCTAGAAGGGAAACTTTCTAAAGATTTATGTATCAAATACTGACAGCAAGAAACAGAACCTCTCTTCTCAATTTTTATAATGATATCCTAATATTTCTTTTTACTGTCTGTATTTAGTGTACAGAGACCCTGGCTCCAAGATTTAGTTGAACTTTAGCAGAATAGGATTCCACCACAGCTTAGCTCCTTTCCCTGAAACTTTGATACCATGCAAGTCTAGTATTTCTACCTGTTGCAGGCTGAATTGTGGAATAGCTTTTACTTCAGTCAGAAGAACAGGACAACCTGAATTTTGCTTAAAATGTGAAATAATGATCTAAAAGGAGGAATAACATTGTAGTTGAACTAACAGTAAATTAAGTTTCAGCGCCCAGATGAATCAATGCAAAAAGAGATTCCTGCAATCAGATTGCAGGGGGCATGTAGATGTAGTCTATGAATGTTTGCTCAGATCTTATTGCAAATGGGGTTAGGGTGATTATTAATCACTACATTTATAGACATATCTAAAATTCAAGCAGGAAAAAATTGCCTCTGTTATATTTATGATTTACAGAAGTCTCTTTTTTTTGTATTTTCTGTACACAAAGCTCTAGTTCTTACTTGACTGACAGTAACTGACAAGGAATAAACAGCCAACATAAGTGCAGCTGTTCTGAATAAAAAAAAGTTTTTGTAAATTCTTCTATGACAGGGGATACGGCCAGCCATAATTAAAGGACATCATGTCTGTAGACCTCTTTTAAAATTACTCATTTTACTCAAAATACGTATAAAAGCTTAATCAAATTAAACAACAGTAAGTGGTTGGACTCAGGGAATTAACTGCTCTTTAAGTTCCCTCTAGGATCTTCCCCACTGGAAATGGGTAGGTATTCTTAAGAAAATGTTTACTTATCCCAGTACGTTCATAGGAAGTTCATCAAACATTAAACTCTAGGAATGACTGTTTATTCCAACTGGAAAGTATATTAGTAAAGGACAGTGAAAAATTACTTCTAAAGTGAACACTACTTCAATTTGATCCTTCAGTGTACATGTTAAATTGCATTCCACAACAGCTTTCTGTTCATTTCATATCACAATAAAACGAACACACCCAACATTCCTGTACAGCAGACATTGCAAATCAGAGCTTGTCCTGCCTTGAAGGTAAAAAGTCCTTGAACAAAGCATTACTTTGCAGGGAAGGAACTTCGTCTCTGTCCTCATATGTCCATTCTTAGTGTCATGAAACACATGAGAAATGTAAAATATTTTAAATTTGTGAACGAAAATGTTTTGCATTGTGTACATACCATATTTAAATTTGTTCTATATATAGCACTCACATCAGAACACAAAAAGCATGGTAGAGACTATGGCTACATTGCCCACATAAAGATTCTCACACCATTTGAACATGCCAGATTTATAACTTGTGAGCTTGCTTTTATTGTTCTATACTGTTAACCATAATGTTGTCCTGACATACACTTAATTTTCAGCTCTAGCACTTTTACCTACATATTTTCCACTATCCATATCTCTTAAATGCCATTCATGTTACCTCATTATACTTTGATATATATTATGCACACAAGTATAATCATGTGATTACCCAACAAGTAAAAGGCAAAATTAATTGGGAAAGTATGCTTAATAAGAGAAATTCAAGAAAAAATATTTTTAAATCCCTTGCATTTAGGAGTAAAATAGAAAAGCATAAGTACAAAATCATAAATAGAGTCTGAAATTGAATAAAGAGTGTTACAGGGGACTAAAACCTGAATAAGAGACAATGGGCTCCTGTTCCAAAAAACCAAATTTCATTCAGCTACTTTCAGAACAATATCATAAAAACAGATATTGAGCTGCTACAGAAGTCTCAGCTGAAATAGTGTTCAGATTTATCTCCAGCACTTGTGAGATGCAGGCAGAGAGAAATGGGATATTCACATGAAAGAGTAAGATGAGAACAAAAGTATAAACCATGATAAAAGACTGGATGATACAACTTTCTTTCGTCTCGACAAGACCAGGCTGACAGGAGATAACAAACATGTAAAAGAGCATCAGATGATCAGCTGTTCCCTACTTCATCAATGACAGGAATTATTTACGTTAAGTGTTTGAAAAAAATGTCAGACAATGTAAAAGACTGCAACAGACGACCGGGGCAATCTCTGACATCTTCAACCCTGGGCTTCAGGAACAGCACTAGAATCTAGCAAGAATGAGCTTGGTGTACCTACTCCCTGCTTAGAGCAGGACAATGGCTCAGAAAAGATCCCAACGAGTTTCCCTCCAGCCCTGCATCTCTGTGATCGCATTTCAAAGCAACTACCTGGTAATCTTGATGTTCCTAGAAGATCTGTAAATTATGCTGAGGGACATGCTGAATTTTAGAAACTAATTCTAAATAATTTTAAAATCTGTTTTGACTAACTATGACAGAAGGTCTTCTGGATATATAACCAAACACTCTTTTTCCTCAGTAACTATTTGTCCATTTTAACCCTTTGGATTTAGTAAACTAATGGTGTAATAAAAATCAATAGCTGCATGCCAGTATACCTGAAGATAGAATATCTGGTAGAAAAATGTTTGTTTTTTTCAGCTGTATGTCAAACCACAAGCCCTTAATTAAAATGAGAATAGGAAAATGAATGAAACTACTCCAATTTTTCACTTTAATTCAGCTACTTTCTCTTGAAGAAAATTAGAGTCACAGGTTTTTTTATTAAAAGCTGGTTCATTGGGAGTAGCAGAAGTTCCTTTGGCAGTATCATTTACAATTTCTTTGAAATAGTATGCAATATAACACACTTGAGAAGATGGTTTTAGTATCAGCTATAAAATAAAAGTAGATGCATTTCTGCCATGCTCTACTTTTTCAAAGCTATTTAAAATTGATCCTTAAAAGATGGTTTGAAAGCAGATTGCTTTGTTCTATTTCTAATTGTCTCCCATTAAATTTGGGGCTGCTTACAGCACAAACAAATCTATTAAAATAGAATAGGTTGATTTTTAAGGCACCACTGTAAACAACTGCCTCAGCCTGATTCTTGGTGTTATTAAAAATGAAATATATCTTTGAAACAGTCTAATTACCTTTACTATATTGAATATACATTTTCCTTTGTGCATGCAATTCCTTCTCAGCCCTTTCCTTGACACACATTAAAAAAAAAAAAGAAGGAAAAATGGCATCTGCCAAGTAACAAACCCATAGTATTAAAAAATCTACTATTTTGTAGAGAAAATACCATTCTCCTGAGGACTGCTAGTTAATCAGCTATCTTCCATTAAGCCTGGTATCTCCAGTTATAACAATATCACTGTCCACAGATGTGACTAAATTAAATTTCGTATTTCAAAAGCATATTTTTAAAAGAGTTGCAAAGACTTTTAAAGAGACACCACACATTCTATTCCTCTCATGTACCCTTTTTAACACCCTATTTGAAAAATTGATATTTACACTCTGAAATGTATTTTTATGTTTGTATATATACTTAAAATATCCCTCTCTTTTGTTTTCCCATTCACTGATTCAGCAATGCTGTCAGTTTCTGATGATTTAATGTAGAATATATGGAGCTAATTACAGAACACAGACATCAAAAACTGTGGTTTTCTAAACTTTAATTAATTGTAGTTTCACAGGCTGTTGTTCACTGCAATCTAAGAAGTGGTTAGATGTGGGGTTTATTATCAGTTTAAGTAAAAAGCCAAAGTGTGAGGCATTGGTTGCACCTGAATTTTCCAGCCCATAAGAAATATGACTTTCTGTGAATTGCAGACAGTATGTAATGTGGGGTTCAACAGAGAGAAAACAAAGTGATTTGTTGCCTTAGCCCACTGGACTGAAAGACTCTGGCTAACCACAAGTTTATCTTTCAACCAAGTCAGAAAGTCACAGCCATGTCACTGAAAATGCTTATTTGCATCCCCAACAAAGCACTATCTCAGAAATAAGCCAAATTAGAGGATAATTTAAGATGATATTAAAAAGGCATTATTTACAAGCATTGATCACTGAATATATATCTTGGTATGGTTTTTCCAGGCCGTGATGGACAGACACTGCAAACTGCTGCAGAAGAGGGGGGAAGAAAATAGAGAGGGGCAGGGAGAAGGGAAGCAACCTTGGAAGGAAACACTGGTCAAGAACACTCATTGAAGAGATCTGCATGGCTAATTCTGGTGAGATTTCTTCCACCTGCCCTACACAGCAAAGCCCCATGAGATGATCTGTTTGTTCAAATAAGAACAGAAACCCATTCTGAAGGTTCTCAATACCAAAAATGAAACATAATTGAGATGTTCTGCATGAAATACACCGATAAAGCAACATTAAATAAGTTGGGTAAAGTGACTGTGGTGACTGCCAAGCTTTGCTGAAGGAAGACTGAGTCTTGTATTTGGAGAAAATATTTTCCGGTTTTGTAAATGTTTATATATTTGAGATACCTAATTGCCAAGAAGATAGTGTTATCATGTTCTTAGTCTTCTTTCACTATTTACTCTTTAATTTGAAGCTACTTTGCATCTTTCAGATTATCTGTGCAGCCCCAGTGGACAAACATAAGGATTTGAATGAAGAAATTAGGATGCATGAGCACTAACCACCTGGGGAATGGGAGGGAAGACAAATTGTCATTTCAAGTACATCACCATAAACTTAATGTCAATTGCCTGAATTTAGATGAGTATAAATTCCCTTTGTAAGGTTATATTTCAGTTAAGAAGTCAGAAGAGGACATTTTGCTATTTAACAATTAAGGTTATATTCTCTTCTCAAACAATATACTAGTATTAGATATGCGTTACCTTAGCAACTATTACATTGAAAAGAGAATTCTGAGAAACAAGGATGTTTTAGTAAGCAACTAAAACACTGACAACTCTCTTATTTTTTTACCCCTACAATTCAACTTCTCCCACAGAAAATTAAAGCAAGTTTTTGGGATAACCACTGATTGTAATCCCAGAATGAGAGCATCAATACTGTTTTTAACCTGATTAGCATCAACGTTTCATTCTTCCAAGCAATCTCTGCTTCATTACTGAATCTGGTCCATGGTGTATAATTCACTTAATTAGGAGATTAGAGGAATAGGTATCTGCTGTGCAGAACATTAATCTCAGTGTAATAAATACATATAGGGAAACAATTTTCAATTATTTTATTAATTTTTTTTTTAAAAAGTTAAAAAAAAACCAAAACGCCAAAATCTATTTAAGGTTGAATAATGTGACCATTATTTTGATGGTGTGGTCATTGTTTTTCAGGCTCACAATACCTAATATTTCATGTTGAATGCAATGGGAACTGCTTGTTTAAAAATCTGTCACCAGTCACACTGTACATGACAGAAGAACTAGAATAAAAACTTCCAAAGATTTCAAGCCTATAAATTGGAAAGTATATGATTATTATTGCAATTTCAGTAATGTGGTATGTGAATAGAAATAATGAACATTAAAATTGCATGCAATAATAAATTCAAGTTGGTGCATTGTTAAAATAACTTCAAAATACAGTTATTCACCCAACAAAGCCCACAGGAACACCATTTGTAAACAAAATTATCTAACCATGACAATTTGGCACTATAGCAATTGCCAGTTATCAGCCCTTGGGTAACTTGACTATTATTTTCTCTTTCTCCTCTGAATCTCAATACTTGGCAGAAAAGAGCTGCCATCCTTTTCCTGCAGAAAGAAAAATAGTGGAAATTGTAAGAAGCCATGGGCTATGGCAGACTGTAACTGGGGACAGAACACTGTACATGACAAAGTCATGGGTGTAAAAGATTTAAACCGAAAAGTTCACATGCAATGCCCCATGCAAGATGTGTTGCTTCCTAGTTCTCCTGGGGGATTCTCTAATTGCTTGATTACTAAATCTCTAATTGCTCGATTAGCAGATTACCTTTTGTAAGTATTTAACTAAGGAGAGGACAATGGAGCAGCCTTTCAACAGTAATTGTACTCTCATAATTTATTAGGGAATCAGATTTAGACAAAAATTAAAGTAATGGTGTTACTAAAATCACTTTTCTCTGGTTTCAGATTTTCATGAGGACTACACCTTAATATTTTGCCACTCTTTCAAATATGAACCACAAAACTTAGGCCAGTTCCATCTATAAATTATCCACTGGCATTTTTGTATAGCACTGTTTTAGTAAATTGTGGCTTCGTATGACTCATTTAATGATGCTCCTTAGAGGGGCACAAATGTTTTAAAATTATCATCAACTTTTTTGAAATGGCCTTCAGAGAAAAGTTGGCCCTGTTCACATTTTGATAGCTTTTAATGTATTGGTTTGCCAAATTCCCTTGCAATTTGTAAACAGTTTCAGGTAATGCAATATCAAACTTTATAATGGAAACTAAGATTTTTCTTCCTCTTTAACAGCAAGTCTCTTCCAATTTAAAACATTGAAAAACTTCCTGAAAATTTTTAGTTGTCTTTGTACTGCTAACTTTACCATTTATCTTTGATTTTTGGTGAAAAGCTGAGCTATACTCTGAGATTCTTATACCAGCAAACAGTTTCAAAATACTCTTATGAACTTTAATTCTACATTAGTTTTGCACCAAAGATATACTGCTTTTTTAGGCACCTAATCGCAAAGGGGTTTTTTCCTACATGAAAGGTGCCTATGACTTTCTTAAGCAGAAAGGCAATTAAATAAAGTAAATACAGTATTTAAAGTTATATATATTGACAGAGTGTAAACAAGAGGAGATCAATGACAGAATTTACTTAAACTAAAAGACAAGAATTCCAAGCCAAAAAGGCATTACACAGATGACTTAAGAACAGGAAGTATTTTATTATTAACTTCTGATTACCCAGAACACCTCACATTGAAAAGCCCAAAAACAAATATGCACACACAAATCAGAAGAGTTCAGCAAATCAGAATGATTTTCAGAAGATAAGCAAGGGCAACCCTATTAACAGCTTACATATTAAAAGCTTACATATATGTGGCTGTCCTTCTAGTCAGAAATTTAAAAATTATTTGGCATTTGATCCTATCCCCTGAAGAAATATAGATGATGACTGAGATGGTTTGATAATTTGACTCAGTTATCTTACTCTTCTTGGCTACCTAGTCATTTTGATTCTGTCAGTCAGCAGGGAAGTTCAGGATTGGTGGCACAGTTAACAAAAGTTTGTTTTCAAATACATTTTAAATTTTAGGGGTTTTCAAGTTTCAAAAACAGTGGCCTTTTTAACACTTACATGCAGGCACAGTAAGAAAAATAGTGACAATAAAACATTTGAAAATTCAATTTCAGAAATTGCATTTATCATGCCAACCATTCACTAAACTATGCAGATACTGATTTCTAACAAAATTACCTTAACACAGCATCTGTCTCTTTAAAGATGGTTGTGATTTTTAAAGGGTGCTTGTCACACTCTTAGATGAATATTTAGAATAAGAGATGTCTACCAAGAAACTCTGAAGCTAAGTGCTACTAAAAGACACCAGAGCTAGATACTGAACAATAAATCACCATATTGATTTACTTATCTACAGCATTACACTGAAAATCCCCTATCCTCCTAACACACTCACTCAGACGAGACCCAAGAACTGCTCTAAGTGATGTCAGGGTAGAGTTAGTGCAGAGTTCCCCCAACAAACCCTTTTGCAGCTGAAAGGGAAAGGCTGTTAGGATCCACCAACCTCCACAATGTCTGTAGGATTACATGCAAAATTTCTTGGAAAGGCTGTGTCATCTGCTTGTACACCTCTACCTTTCAAGTGCCTTTAAACCTGGTCTTTCATGCATTAAAACATACCATTCAATATGAAGCCCAGCATTCTATTTCTCCTTATAAATGATCTTTACTATTTCTTTTTCCTGTGATTTATTGCTCTTCTCAGATGAATAGTTAAACCTCTGGAAATGTCTTTTGCCAAACAAACTGCCTTCTATTTCCACATGCAAGGTTTTTTAATTTCATTTTAGTTTTACACAACTACAGTTCTTCAACAACATTAGCCAGCTAGGAGCAAACATGCAAGCAACCTTCCTGAATTCCTTGTCTACTACCCTAGCCTGAGATAATTGCAAGAACAGATGTGACAGCTTTGTGATTTTCTAGACTTTCCCATGAAAACAAAAGTGAAAGCTTTTCAACAACAATCCTGGCTTCTTCAGTCAAACCTTTCATCATCATCATTAAAAAGGTTTCAAGCACTTATAGAAGCTAACGAATGACAGCTCATAATCCCCATCTGTAACACCAGAGGCCAGGTACTGCAAAGACAAGACAGGTGCAAATTTTGGTATTCCCGTACTGCTTATTATCTACCCCTTTTTAGAAACAAAAGGATTTGTCTTAACACCGCTACCAAATATCCCATATTAATCTTCCCACAAGAAACCTCTTACCCTGAAGCTACTATAGAGTGTTATTACTCTGTCAAGACCTTTTCTCCTGAATTTAAAGAGGTGCTTCTACCAACCTGTGGAGCTAGATTGTGCAGTAAGTCATCTACAGGAGCTGCTCCACAGCTGAGTTCATCTCAAGTGTCTAGAGTTGCCCCCATCAGAGCTCTTCCATGTGAAAAATAAATAAAATAAAGTGAGAACTGCACTCTTCTATCCCAACTTCTTTCATTTCATTTCTGTTTTTGCTTTTTTCTACCAAAATCATAGTAATAAAATTTAACACAGTACACACCACTCTAATTAGTTACTGCCTGTTTTGCTGGGGTGAGTCAATGGATAGGACTGTGGCATGACTAAGTCTCTAAGAATGAATAAGGACAGAACAGGAATGCACCTAAATGGCATAACTGAAAACTATAGTGGTGCCTGAAACTTAGTATATCAAATGTACATTTGCTTACCTTTTTTTCAGTTAGCAACCATGTCAGACACAATGTCTCAGTATTTGAAAGAAAAACAAAAAATCTAGGACTGTGCCAGCTACACAGGGGAAAACTTTGAGAATGGGATAGAATCACTCTGCTTTGGGATTTACAGAGAAGCCATCGGCATGCTTTCTCAAAAATGTTGATCCTGAAAATCGGAGAAGGGATAGTGAACTAGATGATTCTGTAGTACTTAAAGCATAAAAAGTACAGGTTGATGAAAAAACTTTGGAGAAGAGAAGGGTGGTTTTGGGAGTTCTGTGGGTTTTTTGTTTGGGTTTTTTTGTGGGATTTTTGTGTGCGGACTTTTTGTTGCCTTTTTTTGTTTGGTTGGGTATTTTGGGGAGAGGGTGGTGGTTTGGGTTTTTTAAACCAAACACATCAAGTGAAAAGTAACTCATAAAATAGTTAGTAAAGGATTAAATAAAAAAATTACACACAAATAATTGAGACTGTGCTTTCTTTAGGATAGATATGATCAATTAGATTGAACAAACAAATTTGAATCATGACTACAGAATAATTTTGAAAGACTAAAGGAATATTTGAATATCATTGTGAAATATTTCTGTGGAAGCAGTAGCCAAAGCTCCACTTACATGACATCATTGAGTTTACAGCTGAAGAGTGACGTTTTTATATACATACAGATTGCTCTGAACTCAGCCTTGTTTGAAGTTTTTATTTTGTTTAAGGAGAAACATAGAAAACCATTAAATTTTTGAAAATGGCAGAGCACACAAGATTAAAATTTACACTAGAACACTACAATCAAGTAAATGATAGACTATGTAAAACTCATTCCCAAGTTAAATATGCATGCATAAACTTTCTGCTGAAATGCTATGAGACACACTAATAAAGTTTCCGAAGGCTAAAAGAGTCCCTGACAATATAAATATTCATTACTATACGGAAATCTAATAAAAGCCCTTGGGTAACTTACAGAAAATGAAGAAAAGAGATTGTCTCATGTATTTGAAATACTTTTCCAATACTTTTTCTAAACTTTTTCACTTTTTAGGGCATTTAAAGTGGTTAAACATTGTTTCCACTGAATTATTCTATGATCTGCTTTCATGTGGGAGGATAGGGTTAATATGTGATCAAAGACATAAGTTGGGACAAGGAGCAAAAAAAGTTGCCTGCTTTTTCTTGACAGTTGTATTACCCCATCTCTTGTTTATGGTAATAATTTCTGCTTGAAACAAGTAGACAAAGAAGGATCTAACTTTGATATTATGCTCAGACAACTAAAAGGAGAGTAGTTTTCACGAGCTCCTGTCCATGTCATTTGTTGTGACTGCCCCTCAATACTTTCTTTCAAAAATAAAACCCAAAAAAACCCAAAAAACCCAAACTCAAACCCAAAAATAAGCGTTTTAAGACTTATATAAATGTTCTGTTAAAAACCCTCACTTTGATACCTGTTGAACACTCCCGAATTTTTCAGGAACAAAAGTTGTACAGAACTTGTTCAACAGAAAAGAAACACCAAAGCATAACATTTGAGGTAATGCAATTGCATTTAATTTTGAAATTACTGCTACTTACTGAGAAATAAGAAAATTAGCTGATTTTTTTGCCTCCTGCCTCAGTGATTTGGAATGTTATATTCAATAAACTTTCCAAATCAATGAATTTAAATATTAGTCTAATATATGATAAATTTGTGAAAAAGTTTCATCCAATGAAACAAAACTACTTTTTTCCACAGTCACTGAAACAATTTGTGATTCTTTTCAGCATGAGCCACTGTAACATTAATATTACAGAAAAATACAGAAGTGATTGATAGTCCATATTCTATATGAGAAACTGCATTCAGATTTTGGTCAAAGGGAAAGGAACCTTGTCCTTCAAAGTACAAAACTTGTTATCAGATAAGTATACTCATTCCTTTTAAGAAGTAAATGACAAAACCAAAATGGTTCAAAATGCCACTCTTCCTTTTAGAGTCTCAGAATATCCACACTGACACCTCAGGTTGTGGAGATTAAGGATACACTTCCATGAACTTCTGTGCTGACCCATAATTTTGTGAGATTCCTTGTGTCTCTGCAAGTCTGCTTCACACACAGAGATCTATAAACTTTTTATGATGTCCATGGGACAGAATGAGATATGGTCACAGGAAACAAAGGCATTATGATTTAATTGGAAAGTATACTTCAGAGGGTTTTTGCCTCTAATGGTTTCCTTCCCCCCCACGACTCATTTTACTCCCATGGATAATAGCCACCCGCAGCTTGTACTTTTTGTATTTTTTTGGTTAACTGAAGTATTTCACTCCTATCTACGTATTTTGGGGTAATATTTAATGTCTCATCTAAGACCTTAAGCACCAATTTAATGCAAAATTAAATCTCCAAGAAAATAATTAGTTAAAAAATGTCTTTGATTTACAATGCATTTTTGCCACACAAAAGAAAATTAATAGATTGAATTTGCACATTGGACCATCTTTATTAGCCTGTTCAATTATCTAGACTAAGGTTTCATTGTACCTAACCAGTGGAAACTCTGAACAGAGGTTTTGTTTTAGAGCTTTTCCCAGTACAGGAAGGGTTTTCACAGTTCTTTTTCACTTCATATAGCATTGCAAAGTGCTACATAACACTCATACACTCTCCTGATTCTTCATGGCACCTTGGCTTAACAACCCTGAAATAATTTTATTTCTAAAACCTTTTGACCACTTCTAAAGAGACTTTTGAAAAACCCTTGTTTAGGAGATCATCCTTTAGAATGTTTCTGGATGGATTTCCAGTTATTACAGACATGTTAAGCATCTCTTGGGCTCCAGCACAAACATATCACACCTGATAGCTGTGAAATTTGTAGGCTTGTAAAAGGAAGCAAAAGGAGGGCATGAGCTTTCCTCTCTCTGTTCTAGTTTTATGCACTTTTTCTATTAGTATTTAAATTTTATTTGCCTGCTTCAATCAACGAACTCAATTAAAAAAGTTCCACAAAAAAAAGTAATACGCTCAATCCTAAAAGAGCAAAGCTTAGCCAATTTGGATGAAATAAAGGAAGAATTATTAGATAGTCCTAAAAAGAATACCTATTTAACTTTCATTACTGTTAAAAGCAAGAGCAATACTAACAAAATCTCTGCATCAAAGGGGGAAAAAAGAAAAACCAAACCAAACCAAACCAAACCTTTCTCTTGGATTGAAACTCAGATACCCAAACAGGTACTGCACCAAAATCCCAAACCACCTGCTAAGTCACTTTTATACCAGGTCAGTCTTTAAGCAGCTTCTTGGAATTTCATCTTTGCTTGCATAAAAGAGGGTTAAGCCTGTTCTTTTCAAAGATCTTTGGCATGATCTTTGATGACAAATGACATGCTACCATATGCCAAAAAAGAAGGGGAATACAGTCACCCCCAGCTTCAACTTTAACTGGAGCTGCTTTGTTCTGAGTGCCCTGAATAATTAATAACTACTTTGGCAATCAGTCATGCATTCCTTAATGGCACCTCAGGCATCAAGTATCCCATTCACCCGCTCCCCAACTAACAATGGACTTTATTACATCAAGTTTTCTCTGCCAAACTTGTAACTGACATAGTTTAAACTAAACAAGTCACTAGGAAGACTGAAGCCTAAATGTATATTATAAGAGTTTATAAAATTTCCCTCAATTTCATGTGGCTACTATATGGGGCAAGTCATAAGAAGGTGAAAAGAAATGAAATATGGATTGTTTTTTTAATAAAGTTCTAGGAGGGTTTAGGTGGCATAGTGCTGCCAAAATCATGACTTTTAATAAATGGACAGCTGGTCAAAATTGACAACTATCACTAGGCAGCCCTTACTGAATAAAGCAGCTCACCAGTGAGCACAGAGTAAGTGACAGGGTAGAGCATGAAAGAGTGACTGAGAATAACAGCTGTGCTGAAAGGAGCATAATCATTTTGGAATAACACAAACTATGTTTGCTTAATAGGAATAAGCTTTTTCAACACTTGCTTCCACTTCACAGTATTGCAGACAAAATTAACTTGCAACTATAAAACAGAGGAAAGAAAGCGGGAGTAAGACTAGAGTTACAGAAAGTTCCAGATGCAGTTAGGGTACTCAACTTAAAATGGAAGAAATTCAAATTATTAAGCTCTAATTAGTTAGCATCTGAAGAAAAGCTTCATGTTTTTCTTGGGAAGCATTCTGCTTGCATACAGTATGTGCACTGCTTTCATGCAATGCCTTCCAATTCCACAGTAAAACTTTCTAGAGAATGATGTTGCATCCACTGACATTGGAACGGCTGTGAGCCCTTTAGAGTGACTAAATCCTAAAAATAAAGTAAAGTAATCAGATCAATAGCCATTCTCCTACTACTTATCATGTGAAAATTTGGTTTGAAATATAATATACAAAGTAAAAAAAAACCTCAAACTTAAAAAAAAAATAAATATATATATATACACACACACACACGATAAATTACAGCAGATCTAAACAAAGCCATTTCTCTTGCTCTTTAAAAGACCCGAAAATGTGTCCAGTGCCCCTCTCTGTGTGTGGCCTCCAAATACAGAAACAAGCTTGCACTGTTTTATTTCAGTTTTGCTTCATTTCTCCCCAAACAATCTCTCACTGCTAGTCTACCAGGCATCTCCCCCTCCCCACCACTTGTCAAAAAAACTGAGGAAAAAAAAATTAACTGTTTAGGACCAATTCATTGAACTGAATCTCTTAGTGAATCAGTTATGATTTTGCAAGGATTATTTAAAATTTAAGCTCATTACTATAGCTGCCAGCATTATTTGTGGGGATATGGGGTGGGGCTGTAAATTTTATTTTCTCTTGAAAAGCTGGGTAAGATAACTATAGTTGTAAAGAAAACTACTCTTTTTTGGCATCAGTTTTCAATTGCTTTAGGTACAAGAAGTAGGTTTAATCCTGGAACTAATGAATATATATTTAATTTACAGTCTGGCATCTGAAATGTGTAATTGTATTCTGCATGACTTATTAGGACATATTTTTTGTTGAAAAGGATCATAGCCCTTTTAAAGGGAGATTTAGAAATTAACTGATAAGCACTTGCTATACTGCACGTTTTGGGGCTCATTTCAAATTCTTACAACAGCAAGTGGGCTGTTCTTGTCCATTGCATATGTTAGGTGTAAGTATTTTGAATATTAAAACACTGTTTTGCAAGTGCTGGTAATTTAATTTTATAACTGGTGTTCCCCATCAAATCTTAAGGAATAAACTCAGTCCATTTGTACAGTATGCCATAAAAATAATTATACATATACTCCTATTTTCAGGTTCCTTTGTTTAATCAGTTCTGCAGAAATGGGATCATACATAAGTTAGACGGATACGTAGCAGGTAGGGTGTAATACTAAAGCTGTGGCAACAAAATTTAGCACCAGCCCCAAAAATATTTAGTGATTTTCTTTTACTATTTTCTAAAAGTTAACAAACTTATTACATTCTACCCTCAGGTGTACTGAAGTTTAAACCTGGCCTTATTTCAAGTTTGGAGACCAGCATTTTATATAATTCTAAAACTTACCATTATCGGGTCATAGTATTCCACTGACAAAAGTTCTTCTATCTCATAAAAGAGTCAAATATGCAGATCAAACCTTTAGTCACTTAAGGAAAACTTAAGGTCTTCCTTAGGCATAAATATTTAAAAATATTTCTAGAAAAACAACACACATAAATACATACACATATATATATATACACACACACACAAACATCCCACCCCCACTACACTACATGGACACCATCATCAACATGCTAAATATATTCTTCTCAATAACAGAAATTTTGCCAATGGGGAGAAGGAGCAAAAATGACAAAAAAATCCAGCCATGGGCATTGTGAGTGAAGCACATGTCAGTGGGGTTACAACACGGATTCTTTTGATCAATTTTTTATTGAGCTTGGAGATATTTTCCACCAACCAAATACCACAGTCCACAAGACTGCTTAGGAGATTCGAAGTGAATTACGAGCAATTTGACAAAAAATACTCCTTATTCTCTTTAAATATGGAACACCTATTCTAAAACAAGTCAACTCTTGTTTTCCTCCATTCTAATGTTTCAGGTCATTAGCTCATCCTTAAGACTCTATAAACATTTTTTTTGCTATCACAGATCTTTCATTTCATAAAAAAAGTAACAGAAAACTGTTGACAGTGAAATTAATCATATTTTAGACAATGACTAGTTTAATACCTGTGACTTACAAGCTTTAAGCAACATTCAAGAGAAGCCTAAAGTACAGTTTACAGGGAAAATGCAGTATAACATGAATATTATGGATTGTCTGCTTTATCTCTATAATAAAACTATCCAGAAACATAAGAACTCTTCTGTTTGGGAACTAGGTACAATCATCTGATTGAGTAGGTCTAATAGCAGCTGAGTAATAAAAACATTAATTTCTTCAGTTTCTTTTTTGTAACTTCCCAGTACTCTTTCAACATCACACCGCTGATTCATAAACTGATTTGTCTTTTTCTCAAAGCTGAAATTCTTTTTTTTTTTTTCTACAGCACAGTATTAGGAATGCAAACATTTTACTGAAGTTTCCACACAAACAACCAAGCCCACAACTTCCTAGTCCAAAGCCATACTAAAAGAACCACAGGAACACTCAGCTAAAAAACAGAAACAAAATGTACAATTCAGGAAGACAGATTGCACATCATTATTATTATTATTATTGTTAAGAAATAAACAGTAATTAATCTTAACCTATTAAAAGATTCTTTTGAGCTACCACTTCAAAGATTTTGTATCCTGAAATGTTTCGATCTGAAACATGTTACTTACTGGCATAAGAAGTGTATAATGGATGCAGAATCCAGGTTCAGAAGGAAAATATTCATCAGACACAAATCTTATTCTGATCTGATTTCCTTTGGAGATTTGTCTGCTTGGCACAGTACTGGAACCACACCAACGGCCTAAAACAGTGCCATCACTAGGCTCTTCAACTTCTACAAAGTCATACCTGAACAGAAAAGAAAATAAGATATTAATTTACTGACAAAAATTCTATAAACTTCCTAATTTAACCAGTAAACTGACTCTGCAATGTCTTATTTTTTTAAATGCTAAAAGTATGCTGTCAAAGCCAGCTATTTTAAACTTAGCTCCCAAGTTGCTACTGACTTAAACACATAACAAAATCATGCAGGGAGGTTAAAAAAATAAAAGCAGAGTTAGCATTTTGAAGAGACCCAAGTGTACGGTTTTGCTTCTTGTACAGAAAGCAATTACCACATGTGTGACAGGGCAGAATAAAGTCAGAGAAAAAAAAAAAAAGACCACAATTGCCTGAGTGGCACAGTAATTCATACTGCAATGTCACCAGCAGTACACTGCATGCCACCAGCAAAAGTTCAGGGGCTTTTTGGTATGGAAAACTCACTCTCCTGTAATGCCAGTAGTGAATAAACTCCTAAAGGTTAAGGTGGCTTAGGGAAACTTGGAAGGAGTTTATGCATATCCCAACAAGACATTTGTTGAGCAAAGACCTAGACGTCACTGCATGTCAGAAAGAATCTGGTATTTTGGAAATATGGACAAGAGACATAGGGGTTGGGAACTTTGCAAGAATGAAACGTATTAAGTTTGATTTAGTTTCATTGTTTTTAACATGTGGCCTGGATATCCCTGGGGAGCTGTGAACAACTTCAGCTAGATCCATGAAAGGTAACTAAGACATGCCAGTCAACCATCAATAAGCTTTGGTATGGCATACAAAGGTCCTCATTTTCACTGGAAATGTTTAGTGGGTTCCCAAGTCATAAAAACATGGAAAGCCACTGCTCTAGAAGGTACATCTGGTTTCAGTGCTTTAACCTGCTTCATGTCAGTTTCCCAGCTGCTCACTGACAGAATAAACACTAAGCATTTCAGCTGCATTTTCCCTGCTTCAGCTTGAAACCCCCAGAGCCCCAGTGGCATCATAGCCCAGTGGTTTGGGAAGGTGAGTGTGTGCTGGTTAAAGCAGGGCAAGCACTTGGATGTTTTCAGCTGCAGCTTCCTGAGCCAAGTTTTTACTTTTAAACCACAATTTGTATCTTAAGCATGAGCATAACAAACCTCTGAGAAAGCTTTGAGGTTTCTGATATTTTTATGTTCTCTTGCAAGTGCAGCCATATATTAAATACAACTCACATAAATCTAAATTTGTAAACAGCAGAGTCCTTTTCAAGGGTACAAACAGTCCTACCTCTGATAATAGCAAAGGCTCATATTTTAAAAAACAAACACACACACACACTCTCTACCAAATATGCCAAACTATATTTAATGTGAAAATTATTACCTCATAAACATTTTCTACTAAAGCTTTTTCTGGATTTTTTTTTTTTTTTTTTTGTAAA
>VZTJ01004171.1:47198-66771 GCA_013397795.1 Orthonyx spaldingii | reverse complement strand
TTACCTCATAAACATTTTTTACTAAAGCTTTTTTTGGATTTTTTTTTTTTTTTTTGGTAAATCTAATCTTTATAATGATTCCCAGTTCCCTAGTTAGACAGCAGGCAATAAATTCTTGTGTTGCATGTTTGTGCAAGACTGACTTGCACATTTATTATCTCCATTTAAAGGACCACTATTTTTTCCACTTAATTAAAAATGAATGCAATGAATATGCTCATTAACTTTGTTCAAAATCCATTACTGCCATGTACTACAGTTTTAAATCTTTGCTGAACTTATGATACTAATTACTTTATCATTATCTTTTTTCCCCCCAAACATGAACTAATTCCTTTAACAGATCCACCAGTGTTTTTACTTTATGATCAAGTATACAACTTATTACAAAGGCAATGTGTACATTAATTGTACTGAGGCCTCAGGGCTCAACACATTCATCAAATTTATTTCGAGCACTGAGCTTTTTTTCTTTTCAAGATCAGCCTATGAAGTTTCTAAAGATAACCTTTTTTATTTTTTTAGTTAAGAATATTAAATAATTACCTACCTTTCTGATTTTTAAAGAGTGAAATAAGCTAATATTTACATTTATTGACTTAGGTTTAAGATGTTGAGGGGAGTCAGGGGGCTTAGTGCTTCTGCCTAACTTGCAGTATTTTTTATTGCACCCTTTGGTCTTCTGGTACACCTGAAGTAAAAGAGAAACTCAAATTCCACAGTTTAAATCCTAGACCTTTCAAATAAAAGCTAATTAATTCCATTAGTAGAGAGGCAAACTTAAAGGAAATAAGTATTCTGGAAAACCAAATATAATTCAGCTTGGATAATGACATTTTTAGCCACTAACTTTATTTCTGTCAGTTATCTAGGCTAAATATGCTATGAGAGCTGCCAAAAGAGCCTCCTGTACAACCAAAATTCCTGTCATCACACATCTGGACTGATGGCCGAATTTTCTGTAAAAGTAGCAAAACAAAGTGGTTCAGATGCTTTAGCATTTACATTATTGTGCTACATAATTTTGCAGCTGATGTCACGGGCCTAAGGAGCAACAGGGACAACAGCATAGCCATGGAAAATTATTTCCCTACCAAGAGAAGTTTGTACTTGAAACACAAGAGAAATAGGAAAAAGAAACAAGAACTGAGAAGCCATTTTATAACTGCAGTGGAGTAAAAAAATGTCAAAATGCATGTTGAACTTAACAACACAGAAGCCTTCTTTTCTTTGCAGTGTGCAAAGGAGCAAACACAATCCTCTTTGACAACAACTAAAGAAATGCTCTGGTGCTGTATCTGTAATATTTTTTTAAATATTACTAAGTAAAATTTATGCCAAAAAGGCAGTCCAATCTCCTTCCCTGGGGTGAAAAATGCTCTTGCCTTTAGGCATGATGCCCGCAATACCCTCCCTTATACCTGTTGCAGAACGCCCTAAGGCCTAGGTGCCTGGGAACATGGATTGAATTAACAACATGAACAAAGACAATTTACTGGAAAGGAGCAAGAAAGTATCATAAGCAACTCAAAGCTTCAACAGCTTTCCAACCAGGAAATGTGCTTTCCAAGGGTATATGTTTTCTTCTCCTTTCTATGTTTTTCTGTGGTTTACACTATCATTTCCTGAACATATTCTGACGGGTTGTTTACCTTGGCTTGCAGTTTTGTGACCTTTCTATGGCCTCCCTCTGCCTCCAGAATTCCACAAATATATAAAAAAATCTAAGAAGCAAAAATCCACCAGGTAAAACCCTACATCACATCAGTGGTGTTGGACCTTTCCATCTGTATACAGATGTGTGCTAGACAAAAGTCTAGGAAGCCCATTAAAACAGTTTGTGAAAGGTGAAATTCATTTTTCCTTCCCCTTTTGATAAAAACATGTTTCCTCTTTTTTAATTAAGAATTAATAAGTTATTAACAATCCCTATTGAAATTTTTTACAGCATTTTGTGGGGCTATGTAATATTTCTGTTGCGATTTATTTTAAAGCACGTAGAATTCCGAGGTTTTCCTGGTGTTGGCCTAGCACCCACCTGCAGACCCAAAACTTTCAATGTCCTCTGGCAGTTCACCAGACAAACTGTTGTAAAATGGCACTGAAATGTTTTGGACAGCTTCAATTTTGGAAACACTGGAAATTACTAAAAGCTGTCATCATTAAATACAATTTTGATATTTTACTAATCAGAATTTTAACATCATCATTCTAAAGGAAACGTTACTTCCCTCTTCCACTTCTATTTCAAATAATTTTTATTTCTGGTATTGAAATATTTATATTTCCTATGGAACAAAATTCTTGGTTTCCATTATTTGACATAACTATGCCTGTGTATAGACAAAAGTGTGAGGGTATTGGTGACACCTTACATAATGTTCACTTCTTAGATAATTTTAAAATCATGTCTTTAAGTAATAATATTGCTCTTTGTAAAATAAATATATTTGCTTATAGAGGAAAGTAAGGCCAAACTTATAGCTTGAAGACATTTTTTTTTCAAAGTTTGGCAGATTCACATTTATCTGAGTGAAAAAAGGAACACTGGAGCATGACAGAGGCACTCAAATCCATGGTATCTAATAGCAACTTTGTTATTCCCTGCAGGCCAATATCCAGCAAAAATGTATGATAGGACAAGAGGAATGCAGAGTTTATGACAAAGGGCAGGGGGAAAATGGGAGGACTCCAAGAAGGAAGAAAAGGACAAAGTGGCATGCTGGATTAGAAAAAAAAAAAAGTGTATTTTAGGAAAGCAACAAGCCTACAGACATAGCAATACAGTTGTAAAAATAAAAGCATACTCCATCATTCATTCAACAGGTGGAGAACTTCTTTCCTATACCAATACCGCCCCTCTCAATGAAATAAAATTTAGTTTTCCTCAAAGACAAAGGCACAGATACAAAAAATACATCATGTGAAATGAGATTCAAAAGGACACAAAATATAACTCATTGGTAATAAACAGCACATAATTGTGCACTACTTTTCAGTTTATGTAAGACAAAATGTTACGTCTGGTATTATTTTTCTTCTTTACAATGTGACCAGGTCAGGCAGTACAACCACCTATTGCTCAAGTTTGCAAGCTTTAGAGGAGCGATTTAATTAATTCCATTGCCTTTCAAATGCATTAATTTACACCATACTCTTTTGTATTTGTTGCCAGACAGAAATATCTATATGAATATCAGACAGGGAAAGACTGGTATGTTCACTCCAGTCCCCCATTCAGCCCAGTAGAACAAGGTTCCTTAAACTGCAAACCACTCGTGGTGCACACCAGTAAAAGTTACATAAGAATAACGACACTTGCCAGATAGGCAGCAGAGAAAAGAACTCAGAAAGCAGATTTCCTAGAGGTACAGAAGGGAGATGGAACCTTGACTGAAATGGTGGCTCTGTGACAGCACCAGCAAATACTCCATATGGGTAAATGTTCAATACAAATTATTCTGCTTAACATCATCAGAAATATTTAACTGGGACTACTTTGTGTGACAGTAAAGTCAGGATACTGGAAGAAAACATTTTTCAGAAACTAGACAATATAAAATTTTACTATTTAAAATACTCTATCTGGATTTTGTCTTTTCAATACGAATTTCTGAACAAAGTTAGTCATTTGACTGTAGCTCCTGAGGATCACATGGGTAATTTACCCCTAGGACTCACCCTCTTTGGGAGGATTTGGCAGTGCCTTCCCCTGTAAGAGGAAACTCCTTTGGATATCATTACAGATCATCCAACAATTGAGAAAAGAGTTACATTCTATGATTTCTGTCATGAAATCATCATGCTTGATGCTTTAACATATAAACAGAGAAAACATGATGGAACAGCAGTGATTTGATGTGAAATAAATTTCCATAGTAGTTTCTGTATTTGCTGATCTTATACACACTGTGTCATAACAGTCACTGGAAAGAAACAGCAAACCCAGATATAATCCAAATAAATAACTGATGAGGTCAGTTTTTGTACTCAGAAAATTATGTTTAATTATATACAAACATCACTTCTAGCAGTAGACATCACTCCCAGCCAACGAATGAGCTTAAAACCCCCAAGTATCCTGCAGTGTCTACATTTTCCATGAAATAAAGATACTCAAGGTATAAACAGAGAACATTTCTAACTGCCATTCACCAAATATGGATTGTAGTTTCTGTGCCAACCTACTCTGAATACATCTATTTTGGAATCTGCAGTACTGTACATTAGGAACTGCCTTATGGAAACACATTTTCATTCACAAATGTTACATGGTTGCCATGGTTCTCCCTATTTAAACTCTTCTCATACTGATTAGTAACAGCCTGAGGCTTCTAACACAACCGCACAACTCCCTGTATTTCTACCTTGTTATTTAGGATACATGAGGGGGAAAAAAAGTTTAATCCTTAGATTTCAATTCTCTTCCCTTTCATTCACTGTAAGCCACTTTGATCATAAAGATACACTTACCACACTACAAGTGGAAAGGAAAAACAAGACAGAGTTCAAACCCCCAAATTTTACTCTTCAAACGTTCAAACTCTTTTTGAGAAAAGGATGCAGTGGTTGTTTGATTTGGAGAAATTAACTGGTGTATTACCACAGTCCAGTCTACCACAAAATATATCTCCATTTTCCATGGATCTGCATCATGCGAAGCTGAGAAATGCACATTTTGCAAAGCAGCTTTTGTCCCTTGGTGAATACATTTTGGCACTGCATGCAAAAATAAAAAACCCGAAGAAAAGTGTCTCTTCTCCCCAAAACTCCCATTTGTATCAAAAGTTTACTTCAGTGACAGTTAATAAACTGTGTATTGCTGAAAACATCTCATTTACATGATGACCAGGAAGTTGGCACACAAACAACTCTAGGAAATAAATCCTCATGACTGGTATCTAGGTGCACTGATAAACACTTATGTATCTCCACAAAAGCACATGAATATCCTGTAGCCTCTGAAAGTGACATCTGCCTTGTGGGGGCGAAGGGACATTAACTTTTCCACAAGAATGAGAAATTGCAAACTAGATACATTGGTAAGTGTACGTCAGGCTCTGAAACAAAATTCTATGTTCAAACAGCAAGCTTGCAACTATTTAAGCATATATTAAACTACTGATATGGATTAAGCACATAAACAAGTATTTTCAGGAATATAGAACCATAGAATTCAGCCTCTGCTACAAACTAATTTATACTTATACAACTTCTATTTCAAGAAAAGGTTTCATGTAGATATTACCCATTTTTTAAGTCCTTGAAAAATAACCTTTCCAAATAACTTCTAATTTTGTGGAAAATCTTTTTTATTTACTGTATTTTATATGACTACAGGAGAATCTGTAGTCAGATAGGAAAAAGGTAAGTGTAACATATTAACTGTGAGTGTTGGAAATCTTTGGAGCCTTCATCACCACTGAATTTTTCTTGTGCTTCTTCACCTCCAATTGTCTGCTTTGTGCTATTCACTGCATATCTGGACCACAGATCTGGAATACAGATCTGCACAAGTTATGAATTAAGATAACACACGTAACAAATAATGGTAATAGGACAAAGTATTCTGTTTTGTACAGTAGCAGTCCTATTATTTGTCCTTGTTTTCTGCCCTGAAAAATATTACCGTTACCATTATTATTATTATTATGTATCTTACAATAAAACATTATGTGGAAATTACCACCAAAGTTCAGGGTCCTGCTGCACTGGACACTACACTCTCCAAAGCACTTTTACCTTCATAAAGATACAGCTGCTGTCTCTCCTCAGAAAGTGAATCAGCTCAGTAAGTATCCTGCACTGTACAGTACTACACATTCCAGATTTTGGAGAACTAAATGCCTTACCAATTTTTCCCAGGACTCCTCTGTAAAGTCTGGTATATTTTATCTTGGGAATTACAGCAATCATAATAAATCACATGTTCCTACTGTACAGATCAACATTTTGCATAAAACCAAATCTCTGAAAGACCTTAGAGCTCACATTTACAGCCAAGGTTGTAAAACACTCTTTCTAACCCACTATAAAATTTCTTCCTTCACTCACACTGTTCGCAGTGGTCAGTGTATCTGTTCTAGCGTCTGTGAATCCATAACCACATTTTTTACCATCTTTTTTTCAAGCAGTGAAATATTTATTCTAGTATCCCAAAAAGTAATTTCTTCCTTATGCTCACTCCAAGATATTCCAGGATATAAATCCTGGAACACAGCAATGGCTCCAGTCAATGATGTGCAAACTACTGGCTAAGCAATTTCATAGCAATATTCAAAAGTATAGTTTTGGGTGAAAAAAAACCCCATACGGAGCATAAGGTGCATTTTTAGCAATGCAAAGATTCTCCCAGGGCAGTGCAGGCCGCTTCCCTTCCCCTCAAGCAGCCTCTGATATTAGAACACCATTACAAGCCTGTTAGAGCACCATTACAAGCCTTCTCATCTTCCTTTTCCCTCCTTCCTGCCTACTTCAGTGGAGGCTGGGGCTCTGTCTATGTTTATTTAAATGAAAACACCTTTATTTCTTTTAGCTCAGCAATATAATAACAGGTGGCCTCTCGGCATCTACACCTGCACACAGGATTCACCAATCTAGGACAGATCAGTTGTCACAAAGTCCAATATTCTGCTTCAGGACAGGCTAGTAATTGCTACTCAGAAAGTGATAAAACCCTGTAATGTAACAGAGCAGTCTGCATGAGCCAGAAAAAAATGTATTCCCAATCCTAGCAGGAGATCACTTTTCACCTAAGGAGTGTAAGAAGTTTCCTCTCGCTTCAGTTTTACTAGTTATAAATTGATGGTCATAAAACTATGCAAATCTATTTTTAGTGCAGCCACAGAAAATTAATCAAAGGCTAGTCTGAAGAGATATGTCTTAATAATTGGTGCTACAGTGCTGGTCTCCCTCTTCACACACTACTGTCAGAAAATGAGATAATCTATTAATTTTACCTTATAAAACACCTGTGATGCTCCCACATAACCATCTAACATTTTTTATAATGATATATCTTTCTTTCTGCAGTTTCTGATGCACATGCACCTTTCCCTGATGTCCTGATGATCAGCTGAGAACAGATTAATGTAAATTGCATTATATTTTACTTCTACTTAATCCTAATGGAGCAGCATCAAGTGCAAGACTGGATTGTGACTAACTTGTCTGACTGACAATATTTGTTGGTAATGCTGTTCAACTGCAACTGCATGTGAGAAACACACCTTGTCAAAATGTTGATGATACACTTAAAGAAACATCCACAGCATTCAGTGAGAGGGAAAGAAGAAAGGAAGAGGACAAGTAGAGAAAGATAAAAAAGAAATTGCATAACGGGTGAAGAAACACACTGTCCATCTAGGAACAGGAGAGTTGGAACGTCTGTTATTCCCGTTTAATCCTGCTTATACACCTGACAGTGAGCCTAACATTGTAACTGTACTTAGACTTTGAGCAGGCAGAAAACATCAGGAAGGGAGGGTGTACTATGTTTAAACTGGCATACTTAGACACTACACAGGGTAACTTTAGATTATGTTGCTGGGCCTGACTCGGAATCTTGCATTTGTCTTGGCATTAGGACCTAAATCAAACCCCACCAGCAACTACAGGTGGCTGCAGAGTCTGTCTGTGTACTTGAGCTCAGGTGGTGATGGCTCACAATATGTTTTTCTGCCCCCTGAAAGCAGAGATTTACTTCTATGTCTTAATAAGTGTTGGGGTGGGAGCAGGGGAACTCCGTCAATAACAACTCTTCCCAGAGCACCCTAGACAGAAGCAAGACTAAGGAGTTCCACATTCACATTCAAAGAAAATAACTTCGGTCTCCACTATTAGAAACTCTGCCAACTACGGTAACATAAAACAATTTTAGAAGCAATAAATTAGAATTAGGACCATTTACAAAAATATTTTGATACTGGGGAAACAGTTTACTTTATTCAAACAGCTTGCTTGAGATTGAGAGGACCAGGAAGAAATTTTAAGGAGCCTAAATTTTTTTTTAAGTCAATGACTGTAGTCTCTGTGAAAAAGCAGTAAGGGATTATGTCAACTGCCCACTCATCAGCAATCACTCTTATACACGCTCATCTGGACTGTGAAAATAGATTTTAAATTACTTCCAAAATAATATCTATTATCTTGTCCTCTAGCAACAGTGGATATTAAAAATGAATGCTGCATTTACTGGAATTGAGGGAAAAGTAGGTGGGCAAGAATGCAATCTCTAGGTTTGTACAGCGTGTCCTTCTGATCACGTCACCTGTGCTTTGCTGTCCTCCCATTCCACGCAGAGAAATACCTCCTTCACTTTTCCTTTTTTTTGTTTCATTCTGGTTTGCTTAAAGAATACCATTTTGCAGCTACAAGCCCTTTCTGTAGAAGAGTTTACTCTTCCTGAAGCCTAGGAAATGTGTGTTACAGAGTAGCCTCAGTTATAATCATACTGCACTTTGCTTTTCTGATTTGTTTTTATCTTCTTTTATTGCCTGCAATATCTGCTTTGTCACACTTACAGATCTCTTATCATGAGAATGGTATTAAGCAACTTTTAATAAGCAGTAGAGAATGCAAAAGAAGGGATATACTTCTGGATACAGTACACACCCCTGCCACAGCATGAACAGTGGACAGTAGCTCAACCAATAGGATGGGACCAGCTGAAAGATGAGTTAATGTTTGAATTATGTGCCAGTCAAAGAATAATGGTTTTTTTCTGGAATCATGCAATATCCAAAAGAAAGGTATTTCTAAAAAAACTAAATAAACCAAACCACCACAACCCAGCAACAACAACAACAAAAAAATCCCACTACATGTTTTTTCAAGAGAAGAAACAGATCCAGATATTTCTTTTAATGCAAAAAACCACTCATTTTTTCTTCAAAACACTAAGAAAGCAGGAAGCATAAGTCTGTTGGATTCTTCTGTATTCACTAAATTGAAATTACATTGTTACATTTCAACTCACATGACAGAAATAACTTTTGTAGTATGAAACTGTTTTCTTTATATATAAAAGAACAATTTTTAGATAATCAGAGGACTCTGGTCCTAAATCAATATAACTTCTTACAAATTTGGGTCCCCATCCTTCACTCTCATCCTCCATTTATATCCATTCAGCATTCAAACCTCTCTTATACTGGCACTAATTTCAGTCATCTTGCAAATGGATTGAACAAGTAAAAATCAAAACCATAAAAAACATGCCACAAACATCAGAAGAAATTACTCCACCAGCCTGTATTAACACAAGCTTTATGTAATTTTTCTACACACTGTTCCTAAAATGCCACCTTTCTGCCACTGATAAAACATCAATGCTGTTACAAAGAACTTCAGATTAAATTAGGTACTTCATGCTAATTCTCTGCCATCAATATTTCAGTTAAACTACAGCACTTGAATGCTAGAACTCATCCCAACCATTTAAATTATATATCCCCCTTTCAGACTTTGAATAAAAATAATTAACAAGTAATTTATGTGTTGGGAAAAAATTAAATATTTTGTATTGAGGAATGAGAGTTCATATGCTTTTTATAACCCTGTATACTAATGAATCATTCCTTTCTAAATGGACCTGAGTCACAGAACAGAACTATAATAAATTTTAACTTGGTTATGGTTTCATTTTTGCAGAAGAAATTACAGGCAATTATGAGACATTTTAGTGCAATTAATATGTAGAATCACCTAAACAGAGCCCAGTCCACTTATAGGTGTCGAACTTCACAGAATCACAGAGTATTCTGAGTTGGAAGGGACCCACAAAGATCATCGAGTCCAGCTCCTGACCCTGCACAGAAGCATCCCCAAAAGTCACACCATGTGCCTGAGAGCATTGTCCAGATGCTTCTCAAACTCTGTCAGGCTGCTGCTGTGACCACTTCTCTGGGGAGCCTGATCAGTGCCCAACCACCCTCTGGGGGAAGAACCTTTTTCTAATATCCAACCTAAACCTCCCTGACACAACTTCAGGCCATTCCCTTGGGTCCTGTCACTGGTCACCACAGAGAAGAGATCAGTGTCTGCCTCTCCCTTTCCACTCATGAGGAGATTGCAGAATGCAATGAGGTCCCCCCCTCAGTCTCCTCTTCTCCAAGCTGAACAGACCAAGTGACCTCAGCCACTCCTCACACAGCGTCTCCTCCAGACCTTTCACCATCTTTGTGGCCCTCTTCCGGACACTTTCTAACAGCTCAGTGTCTTTTTTATATTGTAGTACCCAAAACTGCCCCCAGCACTCGAGGTGAGGCCGCCCCAGTGCAGAGCAGAGTGGGACAATCCCCTTCCTTGCCCAGCTGGTGATGCTGTGCCTGATGCCCCCCAGGACAGGGTTGGCCCTCCTGGCTGCCAGGGCACTGCTGACTCATGTTCAACTTGCCATCGACCAGGACCCCCAGTTCCCTTTCCATGGCACTGCTCTCCAGCCTCTCATTCCCCAGTCTGTCTGTACACACAGAGTTGTTGCATGCCAGGTGCAGAATCCAGCACTTGCCCTTGTTGAACATCATATCATTGGTGATTATCTCACAAAAAAACAGGTGGTTAAAATTGAACACACTGAAATTCTAAGGCAACCGCTGTAAGAAAAGAGTTTTAAGGATTAGTCTTCACTATAACTTTCATCTCTGCTTTCAAGATTCTGGGGATTTTGGTACTGAATATTCAGTACCAAAGGCTTTTAAGGCTTCAAACTTTTCACAGTTTGAAGCCTTAAAATTTTTGGGGACTCCCGCTTTTCTGAATTCTTAAATAAAGGTGGCAGCAGCAACCCCTTCATCCTTCAAAGTATGTGGGGAAGCAGTAAAAATCCCAGCAGTTCAGCTACTTAGCAACATGAGTCACCATGAACATTGTCTGCACCAATTCCACGTTAAATGTAGAGTTCACTTAAAGGTCTTTATCCAGTTATTCAAAGCCAACTTGAACTTTGTACTTACACAGGAGATAGCTTCACCCTCTGTAACCACAGTCAATGAGAACACTGCCTGATAGTAAAGACAGCCCATCAGTTTTGTCCAGAAAACAATTTTCTTGGGAACTAGACCTTGATAAGGAACTTGTTGCCCTCAAAAGCCCCAGAATTAATACTTACTTTATGTGAAGAGTTGTATTTCTTGCATGAATCTATGCTTGATATTATTGTGGTCTTTACACATATACCAACATTGACTCTATAATGTATTCAAGGTAAAACAAGAAACATAACCTTTTTTTTTTTCTTCCCTAGGGGGCAGGGTGTGAGATGGAATTTCTTCTATTTAGAAGAAAATGATGCTGACATTATCCTTTCATGAATGCACTCTCTTGATGTTGCAAGGTGCTTCCATAAAAAGGAGCAAAAGAGAAGCAAAATTTTTGTTGTCTTTTTTACCGAGGCATTTTACTGAGAGTTGCAGTTATGCATCCATATTTTACTCCACATTCTAGATGTTTACATTTGTAATAATAACAAGAAAGGAAGTTCCACATGGTGCAAGTAACTCATTGTGTCATATTACACAGAAAGGTCTCTTTGGAAAATTATGTAACAAAATGTTTCATCTTTTTATTGTGTTTACTATAAATTAGCACTGCATAGCATCCATTTGAAACAAATTATGTAAAAAAAACTGCTAAGCAAATATTTTCCTTCTTCATAGCCACAGACAGAAGACAGTGTCTGTGTTTCCTCTTTCATACACTTGTTTCAGTGTTGTCAGACTAAGCCAAATCTTCTAACTTTTTAATTCTTATCAACAATTTTCTAAAAATACATTCATTAGGAACACATGTGACTATTGAAACAGTCTGGATTACAGCTTCTACCACAGAATCTTGATGTTCCATGAATGGAAGGCAATAGCTCAGTCACAGCAGATCTGAAGTGAAGGTGAGTAGCCCAAGGAAACACAGAAAGGGGAGGTAGTGAATTGAATACATGTGGCACTGGATAATAAAGCATCATCCTAAGAATCCTCCGAGAAAGAAGATTCCCAGGATTTAAAATTAAGTATTGAATTTGACATGAAGAGGAAGAACAAGTTGCATAGATTTTACCCTAAGTTAGCACTGACAGCTGCCTTCATCTTAAGTAATTTTCTACAGGAAAAAGTTCTACAAATTACACATATCAAGCAGACAAGCTTTTAAATTTCTTTCAAGACATTATAGGTTAATGCTTTACTTATACAAGTAAATTAACAGTGTCACATCTGCAGCTGCTGAAAGCCTCTCTCCCTCCCAAGCAGACAAACAGACTACAGTTGATAATTTAAAGTATTAGATGACTAAACAGAGTTGGAAATTAGTGTAACCATCCTAATATGAAAATATTGGTAAAATGGTATTTATTATTCACCTATCAGCCTTTTACGCATGTATTTTAATCTTATCACCTTATCTACAGTAATTGCACTTTGGATTTGTGACACATTTCTGTGTTTTATTATATATAATAAAAGTCAAACAGACTGTAATCATCGGATGATTAGAAAGAAGAGCTGCAACCACGACTAAGATGAACAATTAGAGCCACTCCATGCACAGGAAGAGAGCAAGTTTGACACATGCTACCAATAGAGGAAAGATTCCTCTCCTCTCCCCTCCCCTTCCCTCTCCTCTCCTTTCGCAGCCTTATGCTGTAATGCTCCATGAACAACCAACTCACATCATCAGACTTCTCATCAAGGGCAACTGTAGCATCCACATTCTCCCTGAAAGCAAGTTAAATCTGTGTCTTCCTGTCACAGAGGAGTTCATCATAAAGCTGTTATCACTTCATGTTCTTATCGACAGAAAGCAACAAATCTGAACAACAAGCAACAGCTGAGCAAAAATGAGTTTTTGGTCAAGAAGAGTTATGGCAGCTCTCTGGTGATAGGAGCTGTCTGGCATAGAACTCTAATGGTTTTATGATTAAAACAGCATTGAGGGGCTAGCATCATGAAAATAATGGCCTGTCATATCAGCTACCATATCAACAGCAGAAAAACTGCATTTTTATTTCATCAGAAAGGGCAGGCATATGCAATCCAAATCCTCAATGCCTCTGTTTGCTAGAAATTCACTGCCACTTCTATCAGTAAACAGTACTGCACAAAGCATCCAGGAGCTACATAGCTCTCCTTTTTGTTTGGTTGGTTTGCAGAGGGATTTTTTTTTGCTTGTAACATTTTTCTTTTGCAAGTCACAACTGAAATCAAACAAAGTGTATGAAACTGAAATTACTACAATATTGCAGAGATTTATATATCCCTACTGTCAACCAAATAACCTAAATCTCTCTAGACATATACATGGATCTAGTTTCCAAATAAAGTGGAGTTTGTGTTCACTTTGAAAAGGACACAGTGGGATTCTTAATATTTTGTCCATAGGAAGGATCAAGTACAGATGAACTACAATTATTGTTAAAAAAAATCCAAAAACATCGACTGTCTAAAGGAATGCAAACATGATCTGCATGAATTTCAAGTACATCACCATTGTAAAACCAGGATAAAAATCACCTGCTGAAATACAGGCAAAATACCAGAATTTTATTTTAAAAACCTGTAATTTAAACTTACACAGCACTCAGGCTTAAGACTGTTGAGAATTAGCACAACATGCACATTAATGCTATTACAGGTGAGGCTGAGTCAGGAGGGCTGGTCTTAAACACAGAATTTGTTCTAATGCAAATTTGCTACATTAGTAAATACTGTAAGTTGAATGGCAAGTAAAAACAGAGTGAAAAAAAGCCACACAGGATCACTTTGATTTGCATTTGGGAAAATATTTGAAGTAGAGGCTAGACTAGTATCTGCAATATATCTGTAAAATGTGATATTTGCTCTAGATGAAAAGACTTCACTGAATAGCTTGAAATGTCAGAATTGACTTTGAAGAAATCCGAATGTGGAGGTCAGCCAGATACAGGAGAAAACTTGCCATAGCTTCAGGATACATCCATGACATTTTTTAGTCACCACTACCATTGTATTCCTGTTATAGAACTATGTTAAATAAAAACCATTTGTACAACTGGATATGTTTGAGTTTTATTTTTCTCCAAAGTATGAACAATATTTTAATTATTATGAGATTTAAAAACTGCTAATTATCTTAAGTTGATCTACTCCAGTATATTCTCTCCTCGGCCCTAGGAGCTGCCACGGCAGGGCACAACACTCTACAGTGATGATGGAGAAACCTCTGGCATCACCCAGAATGAGCAGCTTAAGATACAGAAACTGAAAACTGTGACAATGACCACGGCAGGTAACTTGTGAGGTTGTCTCAGACACTACAGTAGGGAGAAAATGGTATCCTGACACACAGTGTACACTGTTGCATAGAAAGTCTAATGTTCCTGGTTGCAGTTTTTACTTAGTTTTAGTCATATGTTCAGAACTAAAGGTATAGAGTTATAATAGAATAAACTTCATGTGATGCTTCATTCTATCCTTTGTCACATAAACTTGCTTTTGGAGAAATTATTGAGCACTCTACAGCAACAATATCGATTTGTGTGTTTCAAGATGGCAGAAACACGGTATGGTATAAATACTGTGGGATGTAGTCAATTAAAAACCCCTTAATTTTTCTACAGAAAGTATTGGAAGTATAAATAATTTTATTAGAAACTCTAAGAGGTAAGAAATGTAAGACATAACTTATGAAAAGATACTGCTCTGGCAACTGGCAGCTTATTTGACCTGTGTAGAATTATTTTACATCTTTAATCTCTCTGTGTTTTAGTTATTTCCTGAACTTGTTAGTTATTTATACTCCCTTCACATCAAACAAGCTATCATTTCTCTTCCTTTACTGAACTTGTTACCAAGATTAAAGTTTAGAGGAATCCTAGCTATGTTTTTTCTTTTTGTTAAAATCAAAAATATAAATCTTTTACAGAGAGGAATATAACTCTCTTTTTTCTCAGTATTTTCTCAGTAGGACACATATCAGGAATTGCATTCATACAACTTCCTGGTATCCCCACACAAATATGAGCATGATAAATTACAACTGAGTGAATATTGACTTATTACTGTTTTTTTAATTTGCCAGTATTTTTGTATTTAGCACATTGTTTACTTAAAATAAATGTACTCCAATTAAAATACTATTCTAATTATAATATTATAAAATATTTTAACTTATCTTACTTCTCTGTTTGCAAGTGGACGAATGAGTCACCCTACCTGGATTTTCTTTCACTTGCCACTTCACTCTGCCATATGCAAAGAAAAGAAAAAGCAAGCTAAGTTTTCACTTAAAGAAAAGACTTATTGTGCAAATGGAGTGCACTCATTCAAGCAAACATATGTTTATAGTAGTTAGTATAGTATTGATATGGCCTTGGTAATTACTCCCTTTAGAATTATGAAAGAAAGATATTTATCCATCTGTTATAAACACCTTCTCCCAAATTAAGGATAAATGCAAAAACAACCTCTAAAACATTCAAATTTGTTATCAAAAGTTGATACAAGATGTAAAACTAATGGAATATCAGTTACTTAGAAAACAGAAAGCAAGAATTAAGACAAATGTGTATATGAGGTACAGAAAAATAAAACTCAACCCAGAAAAACAAAACAGACAAACAAAAAATTACTTTGAAACAAAAATCTTGTGTCAAGTACCTCTCCAGGAAAGCATCAAAGGAGAATATGTCATTTAAATGACATATTTTATCTGCCACTTAATTTACCAAAGAGTTCAGACAATGTACCACTATTCACACATCAGGATTTTTTATGATGTGTTGCTGCGATGACAGACAGATACAGGATACAAGAGTTTAGTATCTCTCATCTTTCACCCTCCCACAGAAAATACATATGTCAGTCCTACTGCCTCACAAAATATCCAAAACATTATCAACCACATGGCTTGGTTCAGAACTACGTCTGTGCTGACGCCTGTAATGTCACGATTGCTTCTCTCCCAAATTACAAAGCCTTCAGTTGAGAACCATGGAAGGAAACAGAGATTCCACAAGTCCTACAGAAACCTTTGCCTGTGACTGAGCAAGCAGATACTTATTGAAGTCAGTGGAAAAAACAGTACCACTGAAGAATGTCAATTCGCGCAGTACTTTAAGTGCTGTTTGTCATAGCTAACTTGACAATTTAAGGCCATAATATTGTTGAGTGTGACGCTGTCTTGAACAGGGATGTAGTACTTTGTGTCATGACCTGAGTTCTGCTTCAGGTAATTTATTCACCAAAATTTTCTCTGTAAAAATTAGACATTCATAATTCTAAAATTCTGTCAAGAATATTTTCCCAGATGTCAAAACTTTTACTTGAGAGGGAGATTAAATATATCACATTTTTGTGCTGTAATATAACTATGGCCTAGATACTGAATGTAGAAGTAAAAATGGGAGCACCCCAGAACTTTCAAGTATGAAAACCTCCTCTAGCACTATAAAACAAAATCATAAAGCAATACTTCAAAAGATACATTTTATAAATAAATTAACGTGCAAGTGTTGACTTTTGCAAAACTCAAGCAATATTTTTTTTGCATCCCGCAACACGTCCTTTCAGAATTTCCTAAGTGAAAGGGAAAGTAACTTACTTGCAAATGTCATCTTCTGGGTCCTCAAGCCCAAATCTTTCATCAAAGGTAAGCTGTATCCATACGTTTTCATCAAGTGCTACTAATCTCCACACTAGCACCGTGTTGCGTGGGTATGTGTGCGGAAACTTGGGGCTGTGAATACTCCCATTAGTAGTCACAGTAATTATCTTCTCATGGTGAGGATCCTGCACACCTACAGTAAGGACAGAAAACAGAGGCATCAATACTCATTTCTTCTCATTTCCCCCGAAGTGTTTGTATAAGCATTCATAGAAAAAGACACTTTTGTTTCGTTTGCTTTTCTTCATCTTGCAAGAATTTCTCCTTGAAAAGTCCATATAGTAACAACAACACAAGAGTTATAAGTATTACTTTGCTTGCAAGAAGTTATTTAAACCCAAGTTTCAACAGCTGTTTAGTTAGCTCACTGCAAGTTTAGAAAGCAGGACAGAAGTTCAAGTGGAGATAAGAGAAATGTGACTGCTAAGTCCCAACCACAGACTGGACTTCTCAAGTCCACCAGCCCAAGAGCTACATCATGCAGCATCCTGCAGCCTGCTGATGGTTTCAATTCTTTATTACTGGAGATTGCAGAGACGTCACAAAGCTACAGGGAGAGGTCTGCTCATACCTACCACAAAAGGGATGGTTGAAATTTGTCTCATTAATGGAGACTGTCCTATAATTATTTGTTACAGTGATAAGGGTTTTGATGACTGCCTCTTTCCTGGGGACGGTATCAGAGCAAACTTGTCCCTACAGAGGAATGAAAGTGGGACGTGCTTGGGAAACTTGGGAAAGTCACCAAGCGTAGGAATTTGGGAATTTATAGACCAGAACATTCCTCAAAATTGTTCACAACATTGTTAGATTAAATACATGTAAAATTAGATGAATGTTTCACCATATGTCAGGAAATTAAAAGAAATAAGGCAACTGTGCTTGATTTTTAAAGTCCACAGTAACAATGAAACTACTGAATAAACCTCTTCAGGTTATAGATTCATAACTGCGAGTCCAAAAAAAAAGGACTCCTTTGGAGAGCAGTAGCCATGCTTTTCAGAGTCCCTAAAATTATCTTCACAGTTACTCAAGAAACCTCATTTTCAAGTATCCAATATTCACAAGAATGCATATTCAGCTCATATTGGGTATTTATCTGCAAAAAAAAAAAAAGGTGCTGACCTAATCTGGATGCATTTTAACATTGTTACACACAATGATGAGGTATCTAAACTACTGATTTATTTCAATAAATTTATGAAAATTTATTTTCATAAGCATATCAAATGAAAAGCACCTCTTTTTGATACAGCACATGATTAGTATTTTCATCTTTTTCTAAAACCTGTGTATGGTCAGATTGATATTTCACTTAGTAAATTATAGGAATTCTCAGAGGTAGCTATTAATAACTTTTGTAACAAAATAATGTTGTAGTTTTATACTGGAGAGTTAATATTACTTTCTTTTCAGCCTTTTATTGTTTTTTTCAGTCAGATATTTCACCTTATTTTTCTGATTTTTTTTATAACCAGCATTACGATGAACATTCATTTGAAGTTATAAAAGACATACTTCAGTCTGCTATGAAAATACACACTGAAATTGTACCTTATTATAGCCACATATAAAGGTCGACAGCTAAATTAATGTAGTGCAAGAAAAGAAGGCCACAGAGACTGCATTGCTATTTTAAAATAATTAATCTATACTTAAATATAATTTAAAGTCTGACGAACTTTTGCCTTCTATTCTTCTGGACTTGTGCCTTCTACTTGTGGTATGAAAATGGTAAATTTTTATTTAAATAGAACAGCTGCTTATATAAAACCGATGGAGGGTGGTCTTGCCAGTATCCACATATACTTGCAAAGGACTGACTGCAGGAAGAGAGGACAGCATGCAAGTAATAAGAAAAAAAAGGCACAAAACCAAAATTCCTAATTTAGATACTTCATTGGGTTTTTGCAAGCTGAGTCACATACATTTTTCTATAATGTACAGCCTGTCAGCTGAGAGCTGCATGCAAAACACAGGAGCCAACAATAATAAAAATTACTTTCCCAGAGATTAGTACACCACAGTGCTATTTCCAAAGTATTCAAAGGACCACCACTTCAGATAAACATGTCAAAGTGTGGTATCTGATAACACTATACTTAGTGGTACATTTTGTCTTTAAAAAAAAACAGGATTACAAACCACGATACATTTCACAACATATTAAAAAGTGTTTTCTTTTGCATCATCAGGACACCGACAACAACAGCACAGCAAGTAAGGACAGTAAATAGTCCAGGCATATCAAATGAGAAGTTAATAAAAAGGGTGAAAGGAATGAAGAGATGTCTACTAATTTAGTGAACTGCATCTCCAGTATCTTCAAGTTCTGCCATTTGTAATGGAAAAACATCTATTTACTTTACACAGAGCAGTGTTACATGAACATATCAAATTCCCACACACACCACTTGTTCCATTTCAAATATTTGCTTTCGCACAGTGGAATTTCTTCTCTTACAAAAGAATAATTTTGTATGACTACAAAGGCAAGCAACTACTGTCACTAGAGAATGAAGTTGTTACTTCTCTTCAGATAAGCTGCAATATTCCTTTGTATCTGTTCTACATAAATTGTACCAGTGTACTTCAAAATGCTAGCCCTTTTCTACTGAGTTCATGCATGGTCTGAAAATTTCTTCTGAGTAGACTGTGTGAAAAGCAGAGCTACCTGTGCATGGCTAAGATGAGACTATAGTCTCTGTTCTTTGTGGAGTGACTTTGCAGTTCCTGGCTTTATTTTAGGTATAAATCAGTCCAAGTTACACTAAAAAGGCAGTAACAAGCTCACTCAGATTTACAGCACTCAGCTGTAGAACGCCAAAGCTATATGCATCGCTGCTGTGGTCTGTCTGCCTTTCTATGAACAACCATCCTCCCCACCCTCAACCTGATACCCCTGCACTGTCAAAAAAAAAAAAAAAAAAAAAAGGAA
>VZTJ01004171.1:6959-47153 GCA_013397795.1 Orthonyx spaldingii | reverse complement strand
AAAAAAAAAAAAGGAAAAAAATAGAAAAAAAGCTTATTACTGTGCAAACAGCATTGAATAACTCTAAAGCTTCAGTTTAGGCAAGGCGCCACCTCAGCCAGGATTCAACAATATCACACTAGGAAAATGGGGACAGATGAGGACCAAAACAATGTATGTGCATCTTCAGTGAAAAGCTTCAGCAGACATTGAGCAACTGAGATCATCTTCAGGAGAAAGTCCTGGAAGTGAGTCAAACTAGACAGGAAAAATCCCTGAGTTGACCTAGAGATATGACATGGTTACACTTATTAGGAAAGGACAGCACACACTTAACATAGCCTGAAGTTGAAGAATGAGTTGCCGCAGTCGTCTTTGATGTGGTACAAGATGCTATCACCAGATTTATATATCCATCAATGCAGAAAGTCTGCCCCTGAAAATTACAAGATTCCAAGCATTCTGAAAGCACGGCAGTGCCTAACCCTTCTACCAATGTAGTAATGCAGATGAAAAACCACAGTATCACCAAACAGATCAGCAGATGCCACTGTAAACTGAAATTAAACCCACCGACTAGACAAGCTCATTCCTGCCTACTTCAAAGTAAGTCTCTTCCCCCATGGGCACAACACATTTCACAAAGATCGGCGCTGACACTTTTTAAATATAGCAAATACCTCTTTCTTAGTACATTGTAATCTCTACATTTTAGCTAGGGTCATGGTTAAAACTCAGACAAATTGCATGCAGTTCAGGAGACGCAAGAGGAACTGCGGAAGAAGAGAGGAGCACCATGGAATAATGACCTCAGCATTGATTCACTTGAAAGGTCACAAAGTACTGGTAAAATTAATTTTTAAATCCTTTTGCTAAAACTTATTTCACAACAGGATGACAATACTGTGTGACAGTAATCACGCAGTCTTACTACATATTATTTGGTTAATTTAATTTGATAGCCCTAAATTAGGAAAACCAGGTTTTAGGCATTCAGAAACAACATTAGTTCATGTGTGGCTATCACTGCTTCAGAATAATAAAGCGAAACACAAACAAAAAAAGTCTGAACTCCAAATATTTACCAATAAACAGTAGAAATTTTTCAGATATACAGCAATTCTGCAGTTTGTGAATTTTCTGTTTTAAAATTGAGAAACAAAAAATGCCAGTAACTAATTGATCATTACCATAGAACTTCAGAGGGAAGCAGGGTTTTTTTATTAATTGAAAGGATTTCCGGACAGCATTCCCATATAATTTTTACAACACACCCATCTGTACAGAAACTGAGACTTTGTAGAAGAAATTCTTTGAAATGTAATAAAACATGCTATTTCTTCCTCTTTCACCAGACTTTCAAGAAGCAGTAAGCCTGCTTTCAAAAGTAGTAACTCAAGGCATACAGGGGTACCTCTTTCTGTCCTGTCTCTGATTCAGTTGCCTCCAGGCACTTCTTAGCTATTATCTGAATACAACAGTCAAAAGAAATTTAACTCTTTTGCCAGGCACAAAAGAAAACCTGGAAAATCATCTGTTATTGGCAGAAAATTGAAGACAAATACCTTTGTTCTACATTGTTTGCACATAAAATGGCCATCAGGGCAAAGTCACTCAAAGTCATACAAATGCTGCTATGCAGAGACCTCTGGAGACCTCCAGTCCCAGCTCCTGCTTAGGTTACAGTTCCCACTCACACCAGAGCTGTACATTCATTGGAGGGTTGGCATTTTCTATACAATGCTCAAAGCCCCTCACAGACAGAAACTTCATAGTGCCTTGGGATAACTTGTTCCATTGTTGCACGGCCTCTCTAGGTAAGAAGTCTTTCCTAATGTCCAATTTGACCTTCTTAAGCTACAATTTTTTAGCCATGATTTTTCAGTTGATTTTGTTGGAGGGATTTGTGGTGTTTCTTTCTTTTTTTGAAGGGGGGGGAGGGGTTGGTTTATTGGTTTGTGTTGGGTTTTTTGTTTATTTGGTGGTTTTTGTGTTTTGGGGTTTTTTTCTTATTTTTTGTTTGGTTGGTTTGCTTTTTGTTTTTTTGTTGCATTTTTTTTCATGATTTGTTCTGGTGTTACACTCTATACCTTCTACCAGGAAGAGTTCACTTGTCCATCGCATGCAAGTGCTCTTCTGGCAATTGGGGGCCTGCTAGAGCTGCCTCACAGCCTTCTCTTTCTCAGACAAAGCAAGCCCAGACTCCTCACTGTCCATCACTACCTGCCACCAGCCAGCTGAACCTTCAAGCCTGGCCATCCAGCTGATTTTCAGCCTACCCAAGCAAGCAGCCTATTCTTCCCAAACACTGTGCCTCGAGTAGCATAATAAATGTTTTTGAAACACACAGGGTTTGCTTTCATCATCAACTTTTCCAGTACTAAGAAAGAGAAAACTTAAGTGACTTGCTGTACCTCCTAAGAGCGCTTTTCTAAGCAATACGGTCTGCGGCTTTTCTGGGATACATTTCTTGAGACAGATCTTCTACGGATTTTCCATTTTCAGTTGCTTCTATGATACAGCTACCTATTTTAAATCTTGACACAATTCTTCAGGTATTATTAAGAAATTAGAGAAATGAGCACTACCCATAGTACACACACACACACAATATACACGATCTGTCGACTATCTCAGCATGATAAATTCAACCTCTAACTAGAAATCTGCTAATTAGCACAGTTACTTGTTACCAAATTGGAAAATGTAACAAATAGAATTTCTAAAGTATTATATGGATATAAAGTAGCAAAGTAGAAACATGCAAGAGAAATATTACATTTTGTTTACATTACTTCTCCCTCTGACACATACTTAACTCACACACTTGGAAAGACATGTGAAAAAATTCTAGCTCACACAGCTCAAGATGAATGTATAGAAGAACTGTATTTGTTTTTTTAAATCCTACTATTTAACGTATTCCTTCTTTCTTCAGTTACTATTTTGAGTTCAAACTTGTACTGTTACCTTAGGCACTGAATATCATACACTATTTGACTGCTGGATAAAGCTCTTTCTGCCTTTCACATTATGTTAAGGACTGAACACAGATGAAGTGAGCTGAGAAGAAAAAGGTTTCTAATTGATCTTCAGAAACCCTCAGTTTTGGCAGCTGGCCCAACAGGGAAGGACAAAAGGAAGAAAAAGAAAGAGAGGACAGAGGGGTGGAGGGAGGGAAGACATCAGTGGGCGACAGAGTATGGAACTGTAGTAACAGATTTAATAAAAGTTTCCAAACAGCTATGTGATTTAATGTCCTGCAGAAGATAATAATGACTAATCAGAAAGTAACATACCTTTTTTGATTCCAAATTGCATCAAGAAACAAAAATGAATTTTTGCTTGTACTTTACAAGCTTATACTTTATAACCTTCAAGTATTCTGCCAGCACTTTGCCTAGTACTCTGGCTTCTGCTCAAAGAAGAAAATGGCAATTAAACAGGAGTGTTCTTTTGGTGGGCATTTTTTGGTGGGTTTTTTTTTGGTTAATTGGGTGGCTGGTTGTTGCTGGGATTTTTTTCTGCACAGTAAATCTTCTTGCATTAAAAGTAACCTCTAGTGAGATCTGTTTTCAGACCAAATTCTTTTGGAAGGCAGTCGTGGTCCTGAACTTCCCAATATCTTTTAAAACTAGATAAATACTACATTTTAGCCAAGACAAAGAATTCTTTTTGCTAAATGTTAGATGAGGTAACTTATTGTTGTTATCACATGCTCAAAGATCTAATTATTCTGGAGTGTTTCAATAAGCGCTTATTCCAATGTCCACAGGTAAAGTCTTGGCTACACTGGAATTGATATTAAAGCCCCTGCTGACTTGAATATGAAAGGAATTCCATCTATATATATACATAAACCTGCTAGAATTATTTTATGATGGACTTATTATTATAAGATCTGCCTTCTTTATTCTGAAATAAACAGGATTATTAGCACATTGCATAATCATAAAACAAATACATATTCTGGTCATTCAAAAATTAACAAAGAACTCTGCAATGCAGCAATTAGCAGTTAAAGTTATTATAGCAATCTCCTTTTCTCTTATGGATAAAATAAATATCAAGTTCATCCTTTTGATATTTTTTTTGCATTTCTTCTTGTCTCAGTTTTTTTACTAATAAAATTACTATACAGCAAGTAACTATCACATAACATACAGTCTCTAGTCAATGATTGCTCCCTGTCTGGCCCTCACTCATCAACACATGAGCTCTTCATGACTTCATCTTCCTACAACAAGACCACTTTCAATATTTTTCTTTTCTACTATGTTCCAGAGCATCAACCTTCTACATAATATTTTTCATGTTTTCTGTTTCCTATTTTCTCTTCCCTTGTGGAAAGGGGAAGCATTTTACATAATCTCCATTCCAAGGCCCTTTATGCAAAATGGTATTGAAAACTTGGAGCTGAAACAAAGCCAAACAGCATACAGTGATGGATCCATTTTCCAGGTTCATCTCGTGGGACGTCAGGTTCAGTCTTCTTTAATAATGAACAAGTAAAATGGGTAGTCCTTAATAATAACAAAACTCAGGAAATGAAAGGCTTTTGAAAGCTACTTACACAGGTTTTAACAAACATATGATTAAGTGCTGTGGGATAGAAGGAATTGCAAGTCTCCTTGGAAAAGTACAACTTGCTACACATGAAAAATCTCAGTAGAAAAGACACTCAGTAACATTTAATGCTGAGAGGGACCAGGAAGCAAGCACAAACAGTTAACCAGGAAACCAGGAAAAGGTTTGCCCAGCTGGAGATATTTATATCTACTAAGAGATAATACAGTTATTTATTTACTTTATAAAGAAGAAAAAAAAAAGTATTTTAAGTCTTACGTATTTGGGGGGGGATTGGGTGAAGAAATATTAGTATTTTCAAATTCTGCTACTAAAAATAATTGTTTCTTTTTCCTCTGGGAACTGATTTGGAAGAGTTTTGACAAACATAACTCAATTCTGAAATGTAAACAAACATCAACAGGAAGAATAACTATAAATAGTATCTACAGCAACAACAGAAACTCAAGTGAATGTAAAAATCATCACATATAAATGCTCAAGCCCAGAACTTCCAATTTGTTTTCAATTTTATTACAACAGAGCTTACAAGCTACATCCAAAATTAGCTATGTTAGAACTGGAGACCACACACATGCCCACACAGTATCAGTCAGTCAGTCTTGAAAAGCTGTACATACCAGCTGAGATAGGAAGGGACCGGGCAACAGAGCAGTATTACCCTGATTTTCCAGACTGTGCATGGCACAGAGTGGTTACAAGTGCAAAAAGATAACTTCAACAAAACACTGAAATGAACCTGGATTTCCTTTCATCTGCCTTAAAAGCATTAGTTTCAATGCCATATATTAAAACCTACTTGTAGCCCATTTCCTAATACTAGCTCTGGCGCTTCATATACTTTTAAATGCATGTGATTCACATCCTTTATAAAAAAAATTCTCTAAAATCCAAACCATTTGAAACTTTCACATCTTGATCTTAAGTCAGAATTTGCTGAAAAGCAAGGGTTAATTTTATTATGCTCCTTTTCTTTATGGTTCCTTCAGTTTATATTGCGCAGCACTTGTTAAGAACAGATACTAGTAAACATTTGGGAAAAAGATTATCCACAGTCTATGTGGAATTCAGTCTGAATAAATAGACTCTATGGATACGGGATGTGTTAAACAGCTCTTTCTCATTTTAGGTATTATTCAGAATGAAAAAAATAACCCCAGCCTGATCAAGTTACAAGAGGTGCAAAGAAGAAAAAAGAAAAGATAAAATTACTACCCTAATCTTTAGAAATACCAGCTCTGAAATGCTTTAGTTTGCTGTTTGCATTGTTTTGGTATTTGTATGGATTTTATTTTTTTAATTCCTCACACAGCAGAGTATGTTATAAATATAGCAATTCACACATTTATGAAGATCATCAGTCATATTCTAAATTCTGAAAAGAAAGTGCTGCCCAAGACCATTTTGAAAAGCATTACTGCAAACACTTTTAGTCAGAAAATTACAGTGACGAAGTCATGTAAGAGGGGACATAAAAGAAAACCAGAGATTTTAAGGGTTTGTGCACTACAACTGAAAGTGCAAATGCAGCACATGTAGGGTTAGCTTTACCTACACAGCAAGAGTAACTATAAGAATGAAGCCCATGTGGCATTCAGTTCACTGCCAAAAATGCAGAGGGTCCTAAGCAAAACTATTAGCACAGAAGTGACATTGCTACTGGAAACTCCAAAAGCCAGCTGAAAGTTGTCCCAGGCTTACCTCACATATACATAATATGTACCTCCAGTATATCCTTGTGTTAAAAAGACAAGAGAAACAAAGAAAGTATTATAAAGAAATCATTTGACATCTCTTTATGTATTTTCTGAACTGGACTATGCTATACTTCCAAGTTCAGAGACAAAAGAAATCACATCTTTAATGTCCATTTAAGCAAAAAAGTATTTTAGCTGGTGTTAAAACAAAGCTTTTGCAATAATATGGTGTCTTCACCTTATTAAAATTTGATTGCTAGAATATGATTTTGCACAAAGTGGTCATGTACTATCAATGCAGATCTGCAGAGATGAATGCAATGCAACTGTTATTGAACTGGAAGACCTTCAGGCAGATGGAACTCAGCACAAAATCAAACTTGAAACACTTATTTCTAGTATCTTTGAATGGAAGGTTAAATCATGCAACACTAGAAAAATACTCTTCCATAACAGGATTTGCAGGCCTAGAAGAAATTTTGAAAGGAAGCACAAGTCCAGTTACAGCAGACAGTCTGTCTTTCTGCAAGGACAAAATGAGAAAGTTCTGTGCAGTATAAAATCAACATATGGAGGAATACTTTTTACAACTCTGTTAACATGCATCACTGATCCTGCTGGCTATTGAACTCACATATATGTGAAAACCAAGGATCTGTTTTTACAGACAGGTCACAATGACAAGAATCTGATATTTAGACAAACTGATGAGAATTTTCTTAGGACAGAGAAATTTTCTAGCTTCAGGGAGAGAACTCTTGCCATTCTCTCTAAATAAGCAAAACACTTGCCATTTTCAGATAATTGCAAGTGGTACAAGCGTAACTGATCATTCAGCCTTTACTCTTCAGGGAAGTCAGATGAACAATAATATCACATTTGCAAAGAATTTATCCTTATTTTCCTGTAACCTTTGTATTTTTCCAAAGACCATAAAGGCATGATAGAACATCCATAAGAGACCTGTATCCCATAGGCAAGTGTATTGCAGATGCTACTTTGAGCAAAAACACTTCAAAAAGACCCTTTAGCTAACCTAGTAAAGCCTCCTCTTTGAGGAGGACTGACAGCAGGGCCTGAGCACCATCAGCAGGGTCCAAGCACCATCATAGTCACAATTTATGATACTGACAAGATTATATGCAGTGCCGTGGTCTTCAGAAAACTATTGATACACTGACTTAGGCTTCATTCCCCAGAGCTGCCAATCTTCACCTTATTTCACATTTTAACTTATGATTTTATTTGTTCACATATAATTTATTATTATTTCACACATGACACTCATGCTTTTATCACTAGACCATTTAATATTTTTCTGCTATTCTTAATATACAAATCTTCTCAGAGAGTTATGTTTAACCTGAGATCAAGAAGTCCTATATAGGTTCATCTGAAAAAAGCTCCACAGGCATTGTGGCATTTGAAAAGTGGTATTTGAAACTCTGAAGTCATTCCAATATCTCTAGTTTCAAGTAAGTTTCCCATTTGTCAACCTTTTAAAAACTATACAAGTTTTAAGACTTTAAAACTTTTAAAACTGTGATCTCCCCGAGGATCTTGGCAATGCCATACAGAGATATATTCCTTTAACATAATTTGCTCAATCAGCACTGCATCAAAAGCTACTGTTCATTTTGAAATCCAGCATGACAGGTATGCCTCTTTCCACAATAGTCTTATCCTCAGTGTCACTCAGGATCAAAATGCAGTCAAGCTCCATCACTTTACCTTTTTAAAAACTTTAACCCTTGCCAAAACATCCATACCACCTTCAGTATTCTTCAAATTCTTTGGAAAACACTGACAGGCATATGGGAAGGTTGGGTGAAATAAATGCTTAAAATGCATTTTAGTTGTGGTGCCCCTGCAGTTCTGGAGACCATGCAAACTATAAAAGAAAAGCAGACCCTGAGCAGGGAAGCTCGAAAAATGCCTGAGTGGATTGGCTTCAGTCTGGACAACAAGGTTTTGCCTTAAGAGTCAATGGTGGAACAAATAGTGATGTGTGATGGAAGCCCATCTGTCCACCAATAAATAAAACCTGCTTTCCTGATAATTTATTCCAGGTAAACAGTGAACTAGGTTAGGATACTTGATGAAAACCACTTTCCAGTCTCTTCACTCCCTTTTTGGAAGGAGTTTTGGATGCCAGTTTTGGCTGAGTTTGTATTGTCATTTGAACTCCTTGGGGAGAAAGGCAGAACTATTAATTTCACAGGCACAGAACTGCACTTCTCAAGTGAAGTTTGGACAAGTTGAATTCAAAGTTCACATCACATGAGTCTCAAGATAAGAAGGAAATTAACTCCCAGAACTCTATTTGCTAAAACAAGTTAAATGGAAAGCATTTTCCCCTAGTTATACTTGGAGTTACTACAGAACATTTCAAGTGTTAATTCCCATGCTGTAATTGTAAGAGTTATTTATTTTTTTAAATAAAAGAAAACTACAGTAATTTCAATTAAATGAAATTTTGTCTTATATTAAGGCACTGCATTTTTCCAGGACATAAGAGAAAGTTACTATATGAAAGAAAATAGCTTTTATAAAGATTCACGTCTTAATGCACACTCCATTTACAATTTAATGTCTAAGAATTCCAATGCATCCCCAACAGAAGGCATCTATCAATAGCTTCAATTCTAGTAGGTGAAGCTAGTAATTCAATTGCAAAACAAACAAGATAGGAATATCAAGCCCTCAAGCTTATGCCTTTATGCAAATTAGAAGGAACAAAACAATTAATACATGCATAATCTAATCCAGTATTGCAATTAATGGGATGTCTGAATCACTTGGTGATACATTCTCTGCAATAATTAAATGTATATATCTTATGCATGATGGCTGAAGAAGAAAGTGAATACTCTTCATATCAGTTTCCCTCTGCAGAATTTTAGCAATATCCGTGTCTACAAACTTTGATGGTCCATAATTTTGTTTACTCAGTCCACCACAGCATTGCACGAAAAAGAACTCTATACACATAGAATGCCTAAGACGACTCTGAAGTTTGCTAATTAATTGTTTATTGAAATTTTTAGCCATGTTAATATTTTCTTCTTATTTCTAGGCATCTTAGCAGAAGTCTATTTTATTAAAATCTTGCACAATTAAAAAAAATAATAAGCAGAAAGGTCCAAAGTGCTATGGCAGCTGTTCTGTTTAAAACTGAAAGCTCAAAGTTAAGATTATGACATGCCACAGGTAAAGTATTATCTGCACATCAAAGCATCACGGCTATAAAGAAATATGGAGCACCAGATGCCAAATGTTGACTACCTCCACAGTGAAGCTCAATAAGAACCAAAGACTACTGAATGAAAATCAAATGAGAATATGTTTAGGGTTTGGGGGAGGGGGTGCGGGTGATCTTGTTGTTTCAGTTCATGGTTGTTTTGGGGTTTTTTTAAACAGCTTATTAACATGTCTAAAATATTTGGGAACTAAATACACTGAATAGTCTTGGTCTTCTGTAAAAGCAGACAAGTTATATTAGTACACTGGTAAATCTGTCTTGATGACTGTTAACTTTATTCTGGTCTCAAACTCATTATTTTACATATTTCAGAGAGAATTAAAGCTCACTCTATTAAAAGTAATTAGACTAACTCTTTTTAGACTATCAGCAGCATATACATGATACAAAGAACTGATGGTTTTAATTATTATTTTTTAAAAATACCTATGTACAGAATTTTCACCTAAAGTATTTAAACATTCTTAGATGAAGAGCAGGAGGTATTACAAGTCACATTGCTGCAAAAACAAACCACGTGCATCCATATACAGGCATTTATTGAAGAACTGGTGAAAAAATATAAATTCTTCTATCACATAATAATATTTCTTACTTCACAGTTCAGCAGAAGTAGCTCTGTCATGTCTTTTCAGATTTTACACTGTTGTTTACAAAAAAAAGTATTCTTGGAAGGGGATCTCATCCTAATCTTTTCATTTTTTATAGTATGTCTAATTACTGCTAAGTGCTCTTCTGGAAGTAACATCAAATCTACCTGTAAGACCCAGGGAGTTCACAGAACAAGGGAAAGTGAGAAAATAATTAAAAAGAGCAACAACAAAATAAGTCATCCTCTCATTTTAAAATCAGCCAAATCTGATGAAGGCTAAAGTGATCACATACTCTCAGCTCATGGGAATGCACATTTGCCTCTGGAAGATTCTTGTTGTAGCAAACTGGAAGAGGAGAACAGAAACTGTTTCTGTTATCTTTGAAGCTGCAGGCCTAAAACTAATGAAGATGAAAGTCTTTGTGCCCACTTCAGAAGGGATGGATGTGAAATATATCAAATATCAGAGGCATACCTGAAATCAACGGTGCTAACAGCTGTATTAAAACGAGTCCATACCATTAGAATCATTACTAGCAGAAAAAGCAATTAAGGGTAGAAATTAAAAATGTGCCAGATTTAGACTAGCACATTTCCAGGGATTTTTCAAATTACAACCCAAGGATGCCCTTGGATCACAACTAACCAGTCTTGGTATGGAAACGTCAAAAATATGCTCCAGTTCAGCAGAGACTTTGAGAGATGCTAAACTGACTTTAAGAGTAACAAAAAGAACAGGGAAAAATCTCACTGCGAGCAGCTCAAGTGATTCCATATATCAGAACAGAAGGTGCCCCCTTCTCCTCCCACAAGCTGGATTTCCCATTTGCTCCATCATTCTACCACAGCTTACTGCAGCTGTGAGAATCTCCACAGCAGGGCTTTTCCGTGGGGTGCAGGAGGCGAGGCCAACCCCGGGACAGCACTGCTCCTACTGCTTTCTCTGCCATCGGTACTGGAGTCAAGCCTGGCACCAGCTGCACTCCAGGACAATTCTGGCTTTAAAGAAGTTCCCATCTCTTAGCAATACCATCTATGCACACCATCAGAGAGCCACGAATATTCAGGTCAGTATCTTCTCCTTCACACACTGGTAGAAAGCAATTCCTTTAAGCTTGCTGGTTGGAGTTAACAGAACCCCTCCTTGATACAGGTATTCATTCTCACAAGCTCAGAGTATTTCAGCTGTTCTGGGTGCAGTTTTCCACATCATAATCATTTCATGTACTAAAAGAGTGGTACTTAACTGTGAGGAAACAGAAGATTGAAGGTGCATTAGGGCATTTCAGACATTTGCTGTACTGATAAGATTTCCTTTAGGGGACTTCCCACAAGGACTAGAAGTTTCCACAAGGGTCTGCATTTTCACTTTGTCCAGTATTGCTTATTACCATCACTACTTCTAGAGACTGGTCTAAGAAAATGTTAGGCAAAAGCCCAATTGAAACAAAGTAACCTTTGTAAAGTAAAAATAGTATAGGTTAATAAAGGCGCTAGAAGAACAGTTTCTTTCTTTATTTTGGCAATTCTTCATATAAAACTCCATCCCACCCTCAACAGCTGGAAGACTGGGTTTTCATTCTGTTTTCTGGTACATCCTGCAGACGACAGTAAACCCACTTTATCCATTTGCAAAATCACTTGCTTTCTTTGTGACTGCTGTTAAAATTCAAGCTGATAACAAAACCACCCTCCTACTCAAGGAGACACGCAGCATTCCCCAGCACATACCACTCAAGAGCTAACGCCTGGTGCAGGATGGGATTACTAGGGATCAGAAGTTGGCAAATCTGAGTATCTACTCACAGCTTAGCCCGAAGTCATTCATAAAGACAATATTCTGGGTCTCACTGGAGGTATTTAGTTATAACTGTTCTTGTTTTCAACTCTAATAATTCCCTTCACAAGACAAATTTTTTGTTAGTGCTACTAGAAAATAGCACCACATAAATATTGAGCAACATCAATACTTATCAGCAATTCCCAAGTAAACATCCCAATGATTTGTTTAATTCACCCCCTAAAGCTTTTACAGTTACTGTATGAAGAGGAAAGCAAAAGCCACTTCCTCATTTGTTTTACAAATTTATTTTTACTAATATTTATTCAAATTCTGGTTACAAACTAAAATAATTGTCTATCAATGTGAAAAGGTGGAAGTTAAAATAATAATTATAAAGGAAAAAAAGCAACTAATGATAAATACTTACTGTGCCTGTCTACTCATGGAGATAAATTCTGAAAGATGATGAGAACCCCATCCCCTTTTCCAGCAGAGCATGTAATTATGTTTTCACTCGGCTCATATTACCAACCAGTCTGGGCTGGAAGACCAGTCTTATATTGCTAACATAATAAAATCTTACACCTTTAGTACAATGGAATTTATGTTAAGTCAAAGCAGAAAAAAAAACAACCCTGAAAACATTTAAAGACCTCCAAAGCTAAAGAAAACCCATTAAACAGCTTATTTTCTTTAAGTGCACTAAACAGTTCACCATTAATGTCTAGATTTTACTACTCCCTCAACATGAGAACACCAGAACTTCATTTCATCCTCCTTTATCACTGTCATTTATTACTATCATTGCTGGGGGTGAAAGCAGGTAGATGTTTCTTTGGTTTTTTCCTTTAAATTCAGAGTACTGTACCACTGCTAATACCTAAATGTTTAAATTAGTCATAGTCATTTGATGACACAATCTACTGGAATCCTTTTCTTCTTCTCTTTCCCTCTTTTATTCCATGTACATTACAGCTGGTAACGTGGATGAAATCCAGATGTTATGTAAAACAGCTGCAAATATGTGCTTCTATTTAAGCCTCCAGTACTTTTACTCATACAGAGAAAATGCTTATACACTCAATGTCTGTGAGATCAGTTCACTGGGAAAAAAAAATTAAGTCAGCTGCTATGCCTTGTTAACTAAAGTCAACAGGAACCCTCAGTCAAACTCAGTTCTTAAAGCTGAATACTAGTTGGCTTATCAAGTTATTCATTCAATAACAAAATATACTATTTTGTGAAACAGTTTTGTGGGGTTTTTTTCCCTCTATAAATTCACGATTCATTCCATTTTATTTTTTTGTTTTCATCCACACATACATAACAGCACTGTATAAAAGCTGATTATCTGTTCTCTTCCAAGGTTTGGCAAAGTTTTATCTAAATCTGCAGTCCTAGTTCATTAAGGCAAATGAAAGCTCTAATTTTTCTCTATTCGGTTGCTTTAACACAGAATCATATTGTTTCTGTTCATAAGACACTTTTCAGGTAAATTAAGTGAGGAAGGAAATATTGATTAATCACAGCAGAAAAATCAAACCAAAAACCCCCAATAAAACTCCAGTACTGATACACGCATAGAATAACACCACATTAAGAACAGTTTAGAGAAAAAAAAAAAGGAAAGAAGAGGACATTGATGAATTTTATTTTAGTTCCATGTAAATATGTGATCTGTAAAATTCAATATAAAGTTATCAAATATCATTGCTTGTATACTTACAAATATATCAGCAACAAAAGAAGGGCTATGGAGAATCTCCATTTTTTATGGATGCATGGGGAAACATAATGACAAATGATATAGAAAAGTCTGAGGTAATTACTGCCTTCTTTGCCTCAGACTTCAACAGCAAGACGGGTACCCAGGCCCTGAGCTGGCAGACAGAGAACAGAATGATGCCCACGTAATCCAGGAGGGAATGGTCAGCGACCTGCTATGTCACTTAGATATGCACAAGTCTGTGGGATGAGATGGGATCCATGCAAGGGTAGTGAGGGAGCTGGCAGAAGACACCATTGAGCCCTTCCCATCATTTACCAGCAGCCCTGGCTAGTCAGGGTCATCCCAGCTGACGGAAGGTTAGCCCATGTGATGTTCATCTACAAGAATGAACAAAGGGAGGTTTCAGGAGCTAAGGGGCTGTCAACCCAACCTCAGTGTCAGGGAAAGTCATGGAGCAGGTCATCTGGAGTGCCATCAAGCAAACGTGCATAGGACAACCAGGGAAGAAGACCCAGCCAGCAAGGATTTATGAAAGGAAGGTCCTGCCTGACAAACTTGGCTTTCTATGATAAAGTGATCCACTTGGTGGATAAGGGAAAGGCTGTGAATGTTGTCTACTAAGAAATTGGTAAAGTCTTTGACATTATTTCTCACAGAAATCTCCTGGAGAAACTGTCTGCTCACACAAGTGCACCCTCAGTCAGTTTGCAGGTGACACCAAGCTGGATAATGTTTGCTTTTGATTAAAGGAACCTCCTGTTTAACTACCTTAGGAGGTAGGCTATCAAATATTAATCATTACTCATCATGCCAGACCTTTTCCTAAGATTGGCTTCTTTAACAAGGAAAGGAGAGCAAGCAACCAGGAAACATTTTCTGCCATTTACTATTCAAAACCCAATAAAATACTTTGGCCAAAGTAAGATATACTACTTTTATTTATCCATACACACACAAAAACACCTTATGTCCAATTCTAAATAATCATGTTTGTGAGGATGCCTGTGAGTATGTACTGTGTGTCATGGCAAAAGCACACAGATCTAAATTCTAGCTCAGGAAGGATCACCTACCTGCCTGCTACACACTTAGCCCCCCAGATAAAATTCTTAGCAAGGTATCATGCAGGGACTCTCTATAACACAACAGCTAGCTGCCCAACTCTGTATCACCAATTCCCATTTTTTAATGCAGAGTGGTCTTGCAGAATTTTAGCATAAATATGCAGCTGAGTGTAGCCTGACACAGATGAATTATAAAGGTGGGAGCATGAAGGCAAGGAAGAGTAAACCAGTTGCCCCATGTGAGGCTACAGAGAAGTTCTGAATGCTCAGAATTGGTCAAAGATTACAGGAACAAACTATCAAAAGCCTTTCTACAAATGGAGTACTGCAGTATCCTACTACTGTATGAGTGACCAAGAACAGACAGTGCATTAAAGAAAACTTTGATAGGTCTCTATCTCCTGATTAGTGGGGATCTAAGAAAAAAGAAACCCTTCCAATGAATAAAGATGAACAACGTGTGTCACAACAGACAGAGCAGTATAACAGCATTACCCTGACAGTGAGACAGTCAGGGCAGCAAACACCTACAACCACCTTTCCCATTTCCATGTGTTGCCATGCAGTAGTTCTGTGCAACAAACCACAGATGTAATCCCTCTCAAGTTTTTTTCTTTTTTTTTTCCTTTGTCAGATCATAATTTTACTGCATTTGTTTGGGTTTGCAACAACAGTAGATTGCAAAGATTTTCCAATCAGAAAACTATTGCATGGATAATGAGAGTTCTCAATTTTCTCATGGCAGCAGCAAAATTGGGCACTGCTTAACAAGTACTAACTGACAACTTAACATGGTTGGTTACAGACAGGATTATTATTATTATACTTTACAGTGAAATGTAGGTAAGATTACCAAAATGGCCACCTGTTTAGTTTGTGGAGTAATGGTTTACTGACTACCATCTTCAGAAAAAAATGTAGACACGTGAAAATGTAACACAACATTCATAAAATTCTGAATTCATGACTGTTCACCAGTTTGAACTGGGAAAAATAACTTGCAATTTAATTCCATAATATCCTATGCTTTTTGATTCTTGTTTTTTAAGAACAAAATACCATTTTTACATGACATAATTCAATATCAACTGCAGTCAGTCACTGACTGTAGTGGTGAAACTTTTCAATACATGCATTTCAAATAAAAGGCCTTTTTTCTCCCTGAATTATACTCTTTCATATCCCATTACTCATACTTTCCACTTCCAGTTCCAAAAGCAGGAGTTTAAATTTCTTACTTAACAAAGATGAAGCTTTACTCCTTCTCCTTATTTTATTGTTTATTATTTACCCCTCCCTTTAATTCTGAAAAATATTCAAGTGAATGGGAAGGAAAATAAAAGTCAGCTTGAAAAAAAGTCCCTGCTTTCCCTTTCGGGGAAAAAATAAATAATTTAGAAAATGTTTTCACCAAACACTTTTTATTCTTCCTTTCCCAATGAATTATGAAGAAAATACATACAAATATTTTAATCAGTAATTAACAATTTTACTTTTAAAAGTTGAAACATTTCTGGTTTGTAAGACCACAGTTTTAAAATTTAGGCTTGAAACTCATTTTCTGTTTTCCATTTACATGTGCAAATTAAGTTCTATATATAGGAAGAAACCATGGAAATCACAGATAGTCTCATTTAAGAAGAGAGGCTAAAGGTTTTTCTTAATTTAACCAAACTTACACAGACAAAATGAGAGTTCTGCTATCCTACTTTTTGCAGGTTAACTCTATTTTCCAAAATAAGACCCCCCTCAAGTAGCTTTCCATTGTTTTAGTAGATTCATTTAAGCTACTTTAATCTCTTGAAAGATAAAAATCTAGTCAACAGCAGAATATAGATCAAAAAGCCTTTGCCTTCAAAGGCAAATAACTTCAAATTATGGCTCATAAAACAATAACACTCCAAGTTTATTCACTGTGTCTTTGTTTCAGAAAGGTGTTTTTAGATAATTTTCCTACAAGTCCACCTTCTTTCTTCCTTCTACATAACTATCCCTGTTAGTGGTAAGTCTAGAAATGCAGTGAAACCAAACCATTTCTGGGACTTGGAAATATCAGGATGGAGGAATACTACAAACAAACAAGTGTACAGGTGTTTAATATTTCCTAATTTAAATTAGCACTATCTGGGTTCTTCTACAGCCACCAAGAAGATGCTGGGAGTGCTTTTTGAAGAGTTACAAAGATGAAACCTTTTCATACCAGGTGCCTCCCTCCAAAAGGACATGTGTGTAGTTAGGAAGCAGGCAAGCTAAACAAACTATTTTTACAGCTTATTCTTGCAGCTGTCTTCATTCTCTTAATACAGCTGTGCCAGCCATGAAAAGTCTACGTCATAATTAACTACTATGTTTTCACTTTTCATCTCCTCTACAAAAGGCATATAATCAGTCACTTTTATGCTGAAGCTTGTAATATACATCAGTATAATCACTGCTATTATTTTTAAACAAAACAAGTGCTACTTAGTCAGAATCATAGTGGCGCTTACAGTGTTAACAAATGTCTGCTGCTAGCAACAAATAACTCTCAGTAGATACTTTATACAGCAAATGTAATTTCTCTTTTGGCTGCATTACCATCAGATAATGAGATTGCTTGTGCTTTTTGGGTTTTGTTTTTTGTTTGTTATTTAAATAACTCCCAGAGGAAAAACTCCTAAAATTTCAAGATTAATTATAGGATACTTACATCCTGTACTGCTTTGGTGCTGTTCCTATGCTCTAATAAAGGTAATCTGGCAGGATTTTAACATCCTGCTGTTACCTCATTTTCTCCATCAGACTATAGGTAAAAATTAATAATTTTTGATAGCTGTATTATATAAATACACTTTTTTTAAAAAGTCTGTATAAAATATCTGAGAGCTTTGCCAGTCTAAATATTTATTCTCACTACTACTTTTGAGGTCTCCAACTTCTGTAGTCACTCTCACAACTTCCAGCTTTCACCAAGGTCTCACTGATGCTCAGAGTCAGCTTCTGCCATCTCCCTGGGGACTACTCTCAGACTAACACATTCTTCATAATGATTAAATCCAGTGGGATGCACTCCTCAAGAATATCAGACAGTGAATTAGCAGCATCTTCAAAGAAAAAAGGTCTTCAGAGTAAAACTATGTTTTCAGACTACATCTACCCAAAGCCCAGCATAAGTCTAACAAAATAAAATAGTTCAGTGTTTGCAATGCTCACAAATGGCAAGAGCCAAACTTTGTCTCACAGAATCCAAGTTACAGTCAGGAACATTACTATGAGCACACTTGCCATCTGTACTCAAAAGCTAATGGCGCAACTGGATTGACTGTATATGGACAGAAATGGTCTCAGAAAAGATTTGGATTACAAAACAGATAAAATGTAACAGATGTGCCCATCAGCAGGCAGGCTGGCATTCGCTCCGCAGCAGCTGAAGCTTCCAAGAGTAAGCATACTGGAGTAATTCATCTCTTTCGAGCTTTCAAGTCACAAAAAGCACAAGTTCAAAAGTACCCTAAATATATAAGAAAAGAAAAAAAAGGGGGAAAAAAGACTTGTTCCTTGCACCATGGCCTATAAACAAGCTCTAACTCCAAGCCCTGTAGTATTGTTCTGCTCTGGATCCAGCTTCTGCCAACTCATTTTGCAATTCCTGAGTGTGCCTCAGCTCCCTGGTGAGCTGGGCAGAGTGGCTCCCTGCCCACAGGGACTCCAGGCGCATCAGAAATGGGGTAAAACGAGCAAACACAGCAGTGCAAACCTGAAACAAGAACTCCTGCACTGCCCACTTGACACAAGTAGGTTTAAACATTGCAGTGCCCACAGTCCCCAGTACACCCATGCTGAGCAGCAGACTGGAGAGCAAGGCAGGCTGTTTGGAGGAGTTCTTCCCCACGGGGAGGGCACTGCCTAGAGCTTGCTGAGGGAGGCACTGATTGCACCACTACACAGCCAACTTGGGGCTTCTGCTTCAACGGAAGGTCAGCATTACACACTTTTAGCTGCATCAAAGGGCCACCTTCCTCATGGGAAACTGGAGATGTTTGAAAATCCTCGGAAAATCTCTTTGGGCTAGGAACTGATCAGATTTCTAAATCCCATGCAAGTTTAAGGGAAAGGGAAGGGAACTGCCACCATCTCTTCTTGTAACCTTGTTTCTAAATTCCCAAAGCCAGTGACAGATTTACACTACAATTTTTTTGACAGTATGTTCAGATGGTGTTCCACTTTCAAAGACTATAATTTATTGTGTATGTCACCATGTTCAAGGAGTGGGGAGAATTTAAAAATCCATCTTTTAATATTTGCCAAGCTTCTACCAGAGTGGCAGTAACATCTGAGAGTTATATCCTACTTTACTACTTTTGGGAAAAAAATGCAACACATAGAAATACTGTTTCCAAATTGAAAGACAGAATTTTGGAAGAATCCCAACTTTCTTCCACTCTACTGATCTGAAAATGACATAATGACCTGATGAAGTCAATTGCCAAATACTTCTGAGGCAGACTTCAGGAGCTCCAGATGGCATTATTCAGAAGTTCTTATAGTCCTCGTCCTACCGGCTGGCTCAACAGCATTAAAAAATTGTTATTTTCCATGTGAAATCCTACTTCTGACCACAGTAATATTTCCACAACAAAAAGGATACATGCTTAGAGATGACACAAGGCAGATTGGATTTTGTCTATTATGTCTGCAGCCTTCAAATAAAATTAATATGTCATTAGGTGGCATTATTAGTTAGTATTAAAATTAATATTGTATCTGTATTAAAATTCTAAACAAGTACACAATTGAAAATCAGATGTTGCAGATGATATGCATTCCAATCTTGTCTTGCCAGTTCTAACTCTGGAAAATTCAAGTTCTCAGATTATTCAGGTTAATGCCAGCATAGCCCCTAGCTTTATATAAGAACAGTTATACGTCTAACGAAGGATTCTCCAAAGGTTATCAGAAGTACTGCCTGGAGAGGACCTGAATGTCAGAGTCTAAAGGCAGAATCCAAGTACCATAGAAATTGGCATTAAAAGCAGCACAGGTCTCAGTTTTCAACAGATCAGGACATAATCGAACTGGTGCTAATATCCTATGTAAAAGAGGCACTTTCAAAGTTTTTCTTCTCTCTTCTCAATACCAAATGAAATAACAGCATAATTCACTTTGCTGGAACTGACTGGGCTGGCAAAATGAATGCCAGGTAAAGTGCTGCAGCACTTGATTTTATGTGGTTTTTTGTGAGGTCTGGTCAACTACTTAGGAAAAAAGTTAAAGACTAAAAGCCAATAATGCTGTTGACTACTACTACTCTACCCCAAGGACTGATGTCCTGCTGGACATTGTCTTTGAGACTTAAGACATAAATACAGAGAAAAAGAATGCAAGTGCATCTGATTTACAAAAGTCATGAATTAGCAGTTACTTTTAAATGAACTTGTTCTGTAGAAAGAAAGGTGAATGACAATACTCTGGCTGTAAAATAGTTCACCTCCTACTCATCTTTCTCTTCCCCCTTCAACTTGAGTGAAAATTTTAGTTTGACCTTCCAGCAATTCTACTCTCATTGCTACAAAATCTGGCAATTTTATTTCAACATTCGTAATTTTTCTTTGCTCAGGTCTCAAGTGGCCATTTATGAAATAGTGCAGATCAACAGTAGAGATGAGAATCAGCAAGCTAGCTGAACAACATGAAAATATCTTCTAACATAGGGTCTCCAGGAGGCTGCGTGTGAACACAACTTCCATTTCCCAGAGGGGCCAGTGGGACACGAGGCAGATTGCACTTCCATCAGCAGCCCAACATCCGACTCTTCGGAGGTAAATCAATGGTGTAACTACTCCACTACAAGGTAACGATGATGAGGAGGCCAAAACACTGACAGAGAGCAGTTTGACCAAAAACATTCCTGGAAATATTTCACCTATTTATATGAAATATCCAACAATGCCTTTGAAAGGTACTGAATATTGAAGGCATGCAGCAGCTGGGGAAGTCTGGTATTTAGTAAGGAATCCTCATTTGCAGGTCTTATTTCTCTGAAGTCAGCATAAGCAAAAAGCAGTGCTTTTTTGTTCTTTGAAGACTATTCTGTGCTCTAATTTTGATCATTCTGAAATAAGAAAACACTGTTGCAATGCCTTGGTATGTTAATGACGACCTTAACAAGGTATTTATGTGAACTGTAAATTTACAAAATCCTTCAAAACAAACAAACAAAAAACCACATCAATGAGACACATTTCTCCCTGTGAAACAGCTTGCTATTTACAACCTCAATTTTGAAAACACTTATTCATGTGCTTAAAGACTGCAGTTAGTACCACAAAGGTCAGTGAAATCATGCAAGTAAATTTAGAGTTTCACAAAAAGCAGGCACATAAACGAATAAAGTGGTTTTAATAGAAATTTTTGTTTTGATGGAATTTATGTAGAAACCTTTATTTTTTATTGTTTTTAGATGACATTTATAAGAATACCCTAGGTCAGAAGTGGGTTCCCCAAAGATTAATAACTGGCAAAACACAGAAAATGAAGGGCAGGTATTTGGGGGCTTTGGGGGGGATATTTTGTTATTTGTTTGGGGTTTCTTGCTTGTTTGTTTTTTAATTAAGAGACAACCATGTAGTCCCTCAAGAAACAGTACTGAAACTACTGTTGCTGGTGTATTAGTGAATTTTTTTTAAGTATCAGAAAAGTGAAATCTCACAAAAGTCACTTAGAACGATCCTCTCAAGAAAAACAAAAAATCACATGAGAAGCTGAGAGAAGAGTTCACAGTAGCAACTGATAAAGCTTCGTCTGCAACAAGCACCACGGCACTGGGACCAAAGCACCAGTATCTCTACAGAGACCCTGTGAAACCATCAGATCAAAGACCAGGTGTGAGCACAAACAAAACTAAGATTGTTATGCTGAAATTCCAGGCGAGAAGGAGGATCCAGAGAATGGCAGTCAATCCTAGTTCATCTCCCAGTGAGCAAACAGAGCAAGTCCTAACAGAAGCAAGTCCACCCCAAAAGCGAGGATGTGACATACAGAAGCCACCCCTTACTTGCTCTTGAGCAACCCATCTTCTGAAATGGCTGCCTTGCCTCTGTGGACAGACAGACAGAAGTCCACTTAATTTACCTTGATTTCGGCAAGGTTTTCAACACTCCCCAACATCAAATACCTGATCAGTTCTTGTAGTCAAGCTGAGGAGATACGGACTGGTCGGGTAGACAAAGGTGAGTAAAAAACGTGTTGCACCATGAGGCTCAAAAGGTAGCAGTCATTGGTTTGAAAGAGCTGGCATTGGGGCTGACACCAACACTCTTACCAGTAACTTGGGCAAAAGGAAAAAGGGCAAACTCAGTATGGCTGAAAGGGGGAAGAAAAAGGGGGAAGAAAAAGGGGGACACTGGACAGGCTGGAGGGCAAGGCTGCTGCACAGAGGGACCTCCACAGGCCAGACGAGCTGCTTCTCAGGAATATGCAGAGGATCTGCCCAGGGGAACTCACTGGCCTGCAAGGATCAGGGCAGGCAGGGGCAGCCACTGTTAAGGTGGTGGCTCTGCAAGGAAGGTCCTGGGGGTCATGGTGGGCTGAAAAAAAGAACAAGCAAGCAGTGCACCCTTGCAGTAACAAGGGTAACTACGCACCTGGCTGCGCAGCCACCCGAGGATGGGACTGCTCACTCCCAAGGCTGCCCAGGAGGTCTGTGCCTGGCATGAGAGATGGGGACACACTGGAGGAAGGTCAGTGGAGGGCTGCCGAAAGTGCTCCTGTGTTTGCAGCAAATAATGCAGGAGGAAAGGCTGAAGGACCTGGGTCTTTTAGCTTGCAGAAAAGAAGGCAAAGGATGCATCTCATAGAAGTCTTCCACTACCTAAACACGAGTCACAGAGGTGTAACTTGGGACACAAGTAACAGGACAAACGCCAGTGGCGGCAGGCTGCAGGAAGACAAGCTCTGGCTGAACATGGGAACAATGAGGGTTCAGAGAAAGCCGTTCACTTCTTACGCTATGTGAAAGACCGTGAAATGGTTTTTCCTGCATTAATAGCATTTTGCTTAATTGCTGGTCTCTTTAATTTTGCACAAACAGGACTTAGACTAGAACCAAACATTGAAAAAGGTAGGAAAAGATGTAATAGAAAGAAAACTTTTAAAACTGTAAATACAAGACAGTCCTTCCCATTTAAGATGATATTTCATGCAGTAACATGCAGGAATGTCCTGCAAGACAATCTATAAAGTTCTCTGGAACAGTAAAGAAACAGACAAAACAATTATTATTGAAAAAGCAGCAGCTTTCAAATCTGCTTCATAAACTGATCTAGGTAGAAAAAAATTAAATACAGAGAAGTAAAAGAAGAGGAAGAAAATGTTTCCCATGGAATTTCTCCTTTTTAAGCTCTAGAATACATTTCTGGAATTTCACACACAGGCTTTGCTATGCACATTAAATGTAAAAGTGAACAGAAGCTTCACAATTAAACCTCACAGAATTTTTAAGTAAACAACATTCTGTGATTCAGAATTGTGACCAGTTCTGCCAATTAACACACTCATCAGTGTTAAAGTTAGCTTGAAAATGTGCCAAAAAGACATCCTTTAAGAATACAACTCTTTCCCTGAAAATTATAGACTTACTGCAAGTTGCAAGAAATAAGTTTCTTTGAACCAGCAATGTCCTAGAGCATGCTGTTTAAAAATGAAAACGGCGCATTCATGAAACATGTACAGCTAGGACAAAGGCAAAAAAGCTCCAAATCATATGGAATTTATAAATGTATGTGCTTTAGAAATGTTTCAATGAAACAAAGGGATGACTGTATCGGTTCCACCAGCCAAAAGACTTCTACCTACACAACAATACTAAAACATTCCCTGAATACTGGTTGTCTAAATGGGAATACAGTACTACTTCAGAAGAGACAAATATCCCTCACTTAGCCTTATATGCCACCAGTCCAACTCTACCCAAAAGAATAAATATGTGACTGATTTTTTTAAACATGTAATGTGATCTAATTATATTTTTTCTTTACTTTTAAGCTATTGTATTTTTGTATTCACCCAATACAAGGATTTTGCATTTAACTGGGCCTGAGTACAAAAAGGAATAATTTGTCTGCATCCAAAAGCGCATAAGAGGAGACAAAATAGCTCTGTTTTTCTCTGTTTTCTCATTAGGCATGCCACTTCTTGAGCTGAAATGAGGCAGAAGCAATCTTAATTTGCATCAGCTATCATCATTCTATGCTCAAATTTTTGTTGAGAAATTGGAAAGTGACATTACAAGGCACATAATAACTTATTTCATATGGCCTCTAGCAATGACCAAAGTGTCTGTGCAATTTAGTAGATTCTAAGTGAAACATCTACAAAACTCAACTCTTCAGTTTCTTGAACTTACCTTCTCTGTCTCATTCCACTTATCTTATTTCCTCCAATCACTGATACAATATCTAATCTAACACCTTCCACCACAAACATTTACTGCCAGCAATTGTTGCAATATGATAAATTGTAAAGTAATTGTACAGTGCCACAAACTTTATGACTCTGCAGGCAATGTTAGGAAAGATCAATAAATGAGTGATCACGAGACTTATCAAAGGCACTGAAAATACATAGAACTGGCTTGAAGAAAGAAGAAAATGGTTATAAAAACACTGAGTAACAAAGAGTCTCTTTTCTAATTCAGAGGACTTGACATTGACTGTGGCTGGGGGAGTCCTTGAGACTAGCCATACTAAATTAATCTCTGTGCAATCTCAACCAGAAATTCTATCACTCTTTGGACTCATCTCTTTTCCTACACAATGCCCAGCTAGCTGGCAGTAAAGTAGATTTATAACATGAAAACAAACTGCTATTATTTCTTCCCAACTCTTGTTTTCTTCTGATTATCTTCTGAAAGCTTTGTAATAGAGCCAAAGGTAATTTATAGCCAAAGATAAATGAAATGAATAACAGGCAACTGCAAAGTGTTAGATTTCTTTACAGAGTAGCACTCCAAAGAGTAGACAAAACAAGCTGGCCTAGGGAGTTAGCAATAGTAAATTAAGCTTCATTAAACCCATGAAGACTTTAATTCATCTTTTGTTAAATTTCTGCTTCCTTGAAATTAAAATAGTCATAAAAAAGGAACAGTGAGGTAACTTTAAAGGATTATAGCAGGAAGGCATCTGTTGTCCCACAGACATTCAGTATATTCATACTCTATTAGTGAAAGGGCTGAGAAAAATAATGGAAATGCCAATTTTGCAGCACTACAAACTATAGAGCTCTTCAAGCTGGCCTTCATTGAGATGGTCAAAAGAGGTTAATGATTCTAACTGTGAGCATGCTTCCCCAAAACTCGTGCTGTGATCATTGCTTCTGGCATCAGAACAGAAAAATCAAAACCAAACAGCATTTCCACTAAATTTTATGCTGTGAATGACTGAAGAAATGGACCTGCCAGCACATCCATACAGTAATCTACAAAACAGTTCACATTCACCACTTTTTAATGCATATGTATTGCAAACACAGGAATTTGCAAAATTACTGCTACAGTGCTTCAGCCATTCTTGCCCAAGGTAAACATGAAGCTTTCAAGAACATTTACTCCTGCACTCACCCTTTACAGCATCTCCATTTCCTATTCCACAAACCAGATTTCTTACATTAATATACATTTTCATTAGCCCCACATTCCTTCCCAACAAGCCACAAAAAACATTCACTTATATCTTCATATACAACCAGATTGACAAATAAGACTGGAGGAAAAAAAAAGCACACACATGGAAAAAAAAACAAAACAAAACAAAAAACAAACAACGCAACAACACAAATGCAAAGAATGCCTTTTTTTTTCCTCTCAAGGGCCACAGCAGCTCTGTCACTTGTAAGCTGGAAGTGACCCAAATTTTGCAGAGCAGGGTCAGACACAGGAACGCCCACAGGAACACAATATTGGCAGCTAAGAGGATGGCAAGGTTTGTGTCCTTCACGTATTTCCATTTCCTTAGGATAAGACTGGCATGGAAAATGGACAGGCTTCTGTCATAGCACAAGGTTCACATAAAAAGGTGGGGGGAGAGAGGTTCAATTGCCGAGCAACTGCAAATGTAACCAGCAGGTAGTAGGCTCAAAAAAACAAAGAAAGCTATTCTTTAAAAAAATACATGGCTAACCTGTAAACATCTTTACAACAGAGTATTGTGGGTGCTGAAAATATCAACAGAGTGAAGTGAAGGCTGGACATGTTACTAGTATGCAAGTTCTCTATGCACAGAAACTGCCTCTGATTCATTAGCTACATACAACCTGGGAAAGAATTCATAGATAGGTAATCTCTTTACCTTTGGTCACTTTTCAGACAGGGCATATACAGGCCCCTGAACATGCCTATGCTCATGTTTTACAGAAAAGAAAGTTTTCTTTTAATTTCTTCCAATATTTCACAATTCCATCATCAAAAAAAATCTGTCCTGAGTGACAGACTAATGTAATAGATTAGAATGGTATTGATTTTTACACTAATAATTACTTCAGATCAAATTGTATATAAAGAGCACCTTGTCCTTATTCAGTAAAATTTGGCAGAACAACATGGGAGGACTCAGAAAAATTAAAAATACTGATTTGATAAACAATGTCTTCTAAACTGCATCACTGTGAGATGAAGTGATTTAACCATGTTGTAGTTTCTCCGAGGCACAAATCAATCTAGTCTAGAATTACCAAAATATCTTATTTGCCCAACCTGTGCATTATTTTTTTTTAAACAACCACAGAATCATAGATTAGTTTGAGTTAGACAGGACCTCCAAAATCATCTAGTTCCAACCCCTCTGCCATGGGCAGAGACACCTTCCACTAAACCAGGTGGCTCAGAGCTCCATCCAGCCTGGACTGCAATACTGCCAGGGATGGGACATCCACAACTACTCTGAGGAACCTGTTCTAGTGCCTCAACACTCACAGTAAAGAATTTCTTCCTTATATCTAAACTAAACCTACTCTCGGTTTAAAGCCATTTCCCTTGTCCTATCACTACATGCTCTTGTGAAAAGTCCCTCTCCAGCTTTCTTGTAGGCTGCCTTCAGACACTGAAAGCCTGCAATAAGGTTACCCTGGAGCCTCCTCTCCTCCAGGCTGAACAGCCTCTGCTGCCTCAGTCTGTCTTCATAGGAGAGGTGCTTCAGACCTGTGATCATCTTGGTGGCCCTCTGGACTCACTCTGACAGATCCATGTCCTTCCTGTGTTGAGGACTCCAGAGCTGGATACATTACTCCATGTGGGAAGTGAACAATAAATGCAGTAAAGTAATTTAAATATTTAAAACACAACAAAATACTATGTTGCTATCAATAATAAACCAAGAATTTGTGATACTCTGGCACAGGCTGCAGTTCAGCTTACCCAACCTCTATAACCACTCTACAACATTCCAAAAGAGTATTTTGAAATAAATATCTTTCAGTATAAGCTTTCTAACATGAACAGTGAATGTTTTAACAGCTGAGGAGGGCTCATCCCTCATACTTGGATGAATACTCCTAATAGGAGTAAACTGCCTAATAGGCAACCATGGTAAAATATGAGCATCAGGACCACTTCTGCTTCCAGACTTCTCCCTCTCAGGAAGAAATAAGGTACCTTGCATGTAAGACTGCCTCGCATGTCAAAGCAGGCATCCAATCATTGCTAAATTTTATATAGGATACCATTCTTGAAAGGTCAAGGAACTATGTGAGGAACTTTTTTTCTGGTGAGAAAGGAGATCAGGAATAGTAAATAAATAGTTGTTTGGTCTTATTTTTACCCAGGCAGGCCAGACATTGTGACTGTTCCTTTTCAGCTTGATGAAGATAACTAACTACATATTTCCTGCTGCCTATGATGAAAAAAACACATTACTTAACCACAAAAATACATTCAGTGTTGACAAGAAATTGAGATACAATTTACAAATAAAATGCAATACACATGACTGGCTTTCTTCACTGACGTTTAGCAGCCATATATAAAAAGGGTCTAAAAACCAACTAGAGAAACTGTAGGCTAAGAAACATCTGTTTAAAGAACCACTTTATTTATAGCCTATTAATTTGAGGCAGATGTTCCCAGATCAATATTTATAGTATTTTTAACCAAGAGTTGTTTAAAATAAATTATTTGATTCAAAACCTATTCAAAATAAATCCTACAGGCTTGCAATCTCTGCAGTTTTATTACTGCAGCACCAAGCATTGATAGCAGTGTGAGGAATGCAGGTGTTGAAAAAGAGTGCAGATGGAAATACAGACCTTCAGAGAGTTTGCCTCAAATCTATTTCAAGCTTTGAAGATAAGAGTATTTCATTTCTCCTCCAAATGTGGAAGGGGGACAACAAACAATCTCAACTCTTCTCTTTCAACAAGTGTTTGACTAATAGGGGTAGTGGTCTCCTGTGCAAACAATATTTGAGCCTGGGTTCAAAGTATTCTCAGGAATACATGGGTTCCTTTTATAAAGGACAGACTAGGTCTGCTCTGTAGTTGAGCACACAGAACCCTCTACTAACTTCTCAGAAGGGCAAACTAGCCCATGCAGAAAAATCCTGGTCCTGAGATTCCTGGACAACACTGCACAGGGCAGAAATAAAGCCCTTGTAACCCTACTGAAGTGCACCATAGATTCATATAACTTTAAAACAAAACAAAGACCCCCAAAGCTTTTCTGCCATCTAACTACACTTAACTCTGCCAACATACATGGGGAGTAGTGCTTTCTCAGTTTTAATTTTCTCCTTAAAAGGAGATTTTGCCTCAAAGAACTCCATGTCCCCAAGAAGTCACAAAAACCAGAGCAAAATATTATTTTCGATGTTAATCTATTATTTTGCTTTTTAATTTAAACAGTTATAAGAAGCACCAAGTTCAGATTTGGTTTACACACATCGAATGCCATTTAATGTAAACATCTTCCTTACATCCAGTAAAGATTGCCATGTCATTTTCAAATGTATCAGGCCTGTGCACACTGACCACAAACAGCCATTCTTAGCCTAAACTACTGAAGTCCTTCTTTCCAATGTAGCAATGACTACCTTACCACACTCTTCAAACAGTAAGCTCGCCCATCTCAGATACTTCTAATTAGAGGACAAAACTAAGCTGCTGTCTAAATTTAACAGGGAAGGCCAGAGTTGGGGATCAGAATTCTGGTCTCAAGGGCATTCCAGTCATGTCCGCTGCCTCTAGCCAGAACCCACAACTCTCACATCCTCCAGCTAAATCAGTAACACAATTTTAGAAAGCTCTGTCTTCTCTGTCTGCAAGGCACCATTCTGCCAAAAAACTCTTCTCCTCAGCTCTAAGACAAGTAATAGAAAGGTAAGTCACTAGACCTCTTATCTGCAATTTTACTCATCATCCCCAATAATCTGGAAATTCCTGAGAGAATCCCTGCAGAAAGAACTCTCAAGAAGTGTGCCTTCTTCTACCCACCAGATACACACATGTAATTCAGAAAATACTGAATGTCAAATATTGTGTTTCCATCTCCACTCGCTTTATCCTCAGCTACAGCAAAAAATGGGTGGAACTTAAAAAAAAAAAAAAAAAGTCACTAGAAAAAAGCAATTAGTGGCAATCCCTGCATCTTATTTTAGATGATTTGCAACCTACCTGAAAGGCAGTTTTCAAATTTCTCAGAAACATTTGTTAGTGGGTATATGGTAAAACACTGAGTTTATGCTCCATCAGCATGATTAGTGATATATAGCTCTTAAGAACAGTGGCCTAAGTGCCACTGTATCACCCACCACATCAGAAAATATATTATGTAAAAAAAAAAAAAAAAAAACCAACCTGTTTATATCACAGAGCTTTCCAAAAGAAGAAATAAAGAGCATATCTGCAAAACATTTAGGTCTGAACAAAAAACTGTACTTGAAAAAGAATGACTGCTTGAGTCAGGCAGGGTACTTGAAACATGGTTGTTACAGACAGAAAGAAAAGAACAGAAACATAGTCTCCCTAGAAGGTTTAGAGTTGGATTATCCATTTTGAACTGTACACCATCGCAAAGTCCTCAATTCACTGCCTTTTAAACTACTTGTTTCCAAACTGAGTTATTGATCTGCTTATAGTCCAGACTCATTTTGTTATCAGTCACATTGCTTATCAGTATTATTTCATCTCCATTTGAAGAAGTGCTCTTCACAAGACGCAATTCTGCATGGGAAAGGTGTGTTCCCTACACCCTCAACCTGGCAATGCACTCAAGTTCCCCAAGGCCACCAATCTTTTGGTCTTACTGTCCAAATTGATGTCACTTCCAATATTACACAAAGCACAGGATCTTAAGCATTATCTGAAGTCTAATACCTCCTGTGCTTAGCACATCTATAAATATGTTCAAGAAGTAGTTGCAAAACCCACATGAAAATAATGAACCCCAAAAATTTATAGGAAGTATTTTATAAAACTAAATAGGCTTTGGGAAACTGAAAACACTAATCTCTCCCTCTCCCCCAAACAACTCGAGGCACAGTTGAAAAATTATTACCAGTCTCATGAACAGAAAGAAAAAAGTAATTGTTCAGCAGACTTATCAACAAGGATAACAGCATTACCAGGAGAATTAATTGTCAAGAAGACAGTGTTTCTGTTTTCATTAAAAGTGTCAGCTCATTCCCCTAATAATTTGTATTAAAAGAAACAATTGGCAAGAATTAGAATCACAGATATGTTAAGAGAGAGTAAAAATTTTCTTTAGACCTTTTTGTTTAAAAGTATTACCATTATTTTTCAAAATATTTTTTCAAAATTGTACATATTCTAAAATAGAAGGAGCCATTCACAATAACCCAGGTTTTGCCCAAACTACACACAACCATAACATATTTCTAAATAGAAAAGGTAAGAAGTAAGGTCAGTTTCTTAAACTGAGCTGCGTTATAATTAAAAATGGTGAGCAGTTGTGAGAAAAATATTGTAAAGACAGATTGATTTACAGTAATTAAAGCTTGAGAGGAGGACAAAGGTTGTTCTTTGAAGTTTTAGGGAGGCAGGTATCATTTCAATGCTGACTTCAGTAACTCCTGTTTTGCAATTAGAAGTCATATTTCTTACAAGTCAGTCTTAGCGTAGCTAAGCATTTTACTGATAAAAGGCAGGATAACCTGAAATCGTTCACATTAAATTTGAATGGTCCACTGAACCCTTAATGATGTCTAATCCCTTCCATTTTGAGATTGTGGATGTATTTCCAAAAGGCTGTTGAAAAGACTATCTTCATATAAGCCTGAGAAGCTTCTTAAGTCTCAGAGAAGTTCAGAACAAGAGAGTGAGCAGATCCAATGCAAAACCAGGAAAAACTGAAGTGAACAAACCTACTTAAAGCTGGTAAAAAACACAATACATTATGTTATGAAAATTAAACTTTATGGTTTACATACATGATTTAAATAAATATTTCACAAAATTTTCCCCTGCAACAAAATCTATATAATTATTAATATTACTGGAATCTGAATATCTGGTAATACTATTAAAAATATTTTTGGATTGCAGACCTTTGGAATACTTTTGCTGATTTTGCTGACTGCTATGTCAAATAGTCACCAAACCCTCCTAGTTCTAGTCACAAACTATCTTGGTATTAGTTATTAACCAGCTTGCTTAGAAAACTTCACACTACAAAAATAGAGAACCATTAATTTGTAGTCAGATAGACAAGCACATACGTGGATTCAAATGTAGCATAAACAATAAGCTAAACACAGCTTTAAAGGCAAAAAATAAATGCCTTTTCTTCACCAGTTAACAGCTCATGAGACTGAAAAGCACACAACTAAATTAATCCAACATATGTGTTTTACTACTTAATAGTATTACATGATAGCATCCAAGAAACTCTTATTTTAATGTTCTTGGAGAGGCATTTAAAGGCAGCATTGCTCAAAGGAGAAAAATACAATTATTCCCTGTGCATATTTGGGTGCTGAAATAGTAAACACTTCAGAATATATTCCAAATGACCAGGAACTCAACTACAGGAAGGAAGGAAGGAAGGAGGGAGGCAGGCAGGAAGGCAGGCTGGCAGGCAGGCAGGAGAGATAATGTAAATATTGGTGGTTGCTATAATAGGAACAAGTTTTGCAATGAAGTTTCCTACAAAGGAATCTTCACTAGGATACTGACACAAATCCCTTTACTGAAAGCTTCAGCTGACTTAGTAAGAGAATCATCGTATACTTCAGGTAATTCACTCTAAATTCTAATGCATACCTACCTACCTTAGCTTTTTATGCTAACTATAGTACATAATTCATTCTTTTTAAAAGGATTGTGCTTTTAATAGCTGTATATAATGTTCTACATGCAATAATGCATCTATTTATAATTTTTTTTCCTATAGGAAAAAGGGCGAAGCTCTTCTTAAACTTTAAACATGCAGTAGACTTTTGAAAATGTGTTTGTGCAAATCAGTACAGTTACTGCTGAACATTCACAAGATAAATATATATTGAGATTTCAAACATTACTGATATCATCTTACAGGTTAGAAAATGGGATTATCAGTAGCCACTTTTGCCTAGGGGAATACTCCTCATGATGTGAATTTTAGCATAATTACAATCAATAAGCAGTTCCAATGCACCTTACATTTGGTTCGGTGCACATGGAGAAAGGTTGGATGTACATCAGTATATTCTCCTTGCTGCCAGTTTCCCCAGAAAAGACAAATGTCCAGCTTGCTCAGACCATGCCTAGTCCCAGCACTATCAGTTGGCAACCACTGAAAGTGAAGCAACCACTACAATAGGTAAATCTTACATTACTTTTGTGAAGATTTGATGACTTATCATGAAACAACGATCAATACCAAAAGCAGCAGCACAGTATTATGCATTTTCTAACTAACTGTGTTTTAACAGTATAAGTGACATAAGCTTAAAGTAAAAAAATAATTCTAATTCTTTCATAGTGCCCTAGGGAGCAAGGCCTCAACAGACATGATTTTTACTACTAGGAAAGCTGTTGGTTCTTCATATATTGTGCTTGTTGTTGCCGATTTTCTTTTTTTAAAAAATATTTGACCATCTTGTATTCTACAGCATGTTCTACTAGGCTCTAAAAGGGATGCTAAAGCAGATGCTCTGCTTCCAGTACTGCTTGCACTGTACATGCAATTACAATTCTGGACTGTGCTTAATAAATGTGATACATTTCACATTTTCCTCACTCTAGGAAGACAATGCTTAAAATATCCGTCGTAGAACAGATCCCGCAATATTGCTGTTCAAAGGACTCAGAGTGATTGTGTATGGGTTTGCATTCATGAAGACCATCTCACACTCTGCATTTCAAAAATTTACACCAATGTACAAAGACAGGTAATTACAACTGTTAATGGGAATCTCAAGGGAATCACATAAATCACAGTAATCTCTCAGATGACATACCCCCAATCGTACTACTAGATCCTTGAATAATTATCAGCAGCGTCACTGAAACCAAGCTGATAAAAAGGGAAAGCTGATGTAAAGTCATAGAATTTACAAGGGAAATAAATTCTCTCTGTTAAGTCACGTTACAATCTTCATTTTAAATCACTCTTGAAAAAAGTGGCATTCACAACTTTCACCATCAGCTTAATATTCTTTAAAATTATTTTTAAAGACTTTTTAATAGTGCAGGACTTCCTAAACTTCTAGAGTGTCCTAGAGTGATTTTATGTTATCTATATTATGCTATATATTCCATGTAATCTGCTATGCAAGTAAGAGGCAACCCTGGCAAAATGGATAATTTTCCCCTTTTAAATACATGTTTGTGTAAGCTCTTCTTGTTGTTTGAAAATCCCTTAATTCTACTTCTCCTACTGCAACTACCCAGGAACTTTCAACAGTCAAACCTTGCAATGCTGATCAAAGGGGTTAAACCAAAGCTACATTGGCAAACTGAACTAAGAATTTTCTGTTGGACCTCTAGCTGCTTCAGGATCAGTTCTGAACAGTACACATGGGAGGAGAAAACAGCGCTATGGGAATCAACATGCAAGCAGGGATGCGTAAAGTTTTCACAGAGATACTGTTCTGCAGTTTGAAAAAATACATGAAATTATATGGCAGCTTTCTGAGTGAAGTGGAACATGCATCTTCAACCCATCACTCAATAACCTCAGTTCTTCCCAGGTACACTCAGCAAACCAGCTGAACAATTTGTCACTTTTCAAGCTGCTGTACACTGACAGCATGAACTACATTTGTTTAAGAGCTCTCAAGTTCTCTAGGCCATTTTAAATAGCTACAGATTATTCTGCAGACTTAGAAGGTGAAGTGCCAAGTATAATTACATCATTACATTTTGATATGGAGACAACTGAACTTGTCCCTCTGCAATTTCGGAGGGCAGAGCAACAGTTGCCCTCTTATTTCTTTTCAGGCAAAATAGAAACAAGGAGAAGAAAAGCATGTGTAGTTGCAAATTTCTCCATAAATAGATTTCTAAAGAGATTTTCTGCTTCACTCAGAAAACTACCAAAAATAATTTCATGTGTTTTTTTTCAAACTGCACTTTATTCCTCATAATAATGTCTCATTTCCCCCCCCTTTCTTCCTGTCTGTCTAGCTACCATTTCTTCTCACATCCACCTAAATAAATTTCCTTTTTCCCTAGAACTGAAGCAATTTCAATTGTTTTAAGGTTTATTACATTTGCCTTAGGTATTGCATAGCTAAAATACACATATTCAGCTCGTAATTCACTATAAATAACTCTGCAACTTTCCTTTGAGCTTCATCCAGGTCATAACAGTACCTAGCTCCAAAACCAAGCTTATTGGAGTCCCATACTTTAGACGAGGGAAGTTACAACTGCCCAGCATCTCTGAAAGTTGAAAAAGCCTTTCTGTGCTACCACATGGCATCACAGCCCTCTCTGACACCACTGTTTTCACTAGTTCTTCCTTGGATTGAATTTCCATGTTCCAGTGTTATCAAAGTAATATTTTCGTCTTCTACCTTTATTTCATGGTTCTTGGCTTTTTGGTACTCATTTTTCTTTATCTGCCTATGAACAAATACTCCGAGAAATTCTTCACTTTTGATTCTACTGTAAATATTTTTTTGTGGTCTTCATAGTTTGCAGCACACATTTTCTACCTCTTTTTCTGATGACAACACCAGGAAACCATAATACAGTCTTACCACTGCTTCAGCCTTACCCTTCTAAGATCTAAGTGAACTGAAGTCAGCACTTCTGAATTTGAATTGCCTCCCAATTCAATATTGCATAAAGTAAACTCAGCTCAGCAGTAAACATCTACTCTATTTCATTATGCATCTACTCACCTCCTCTATACTTTTGATCTCCCTCTAATCTTCTAAAGGAATTTCAGAAACCAAAAATACCCAAAATAAACCAAAAAATTCTGGTGCCTTTAAAGATAGTTTGACTGATTTATCAAAAAGATTGTGCAATTTAAAAAGAACAATCTGAGGCATCAAATTCCTTACTTCTATAAAAATAATCTACTTTTTAACCACTAAAACCTACAAAAGTAGAAGATTCAGCATTGAAACACAGAACATCCAGCCACAAAGACAGTGAGGAGCTGTCTGACTAAAAATAATTTTTCTACTGCTCTATACGACCATGAGAGTTAAAGATCCATTCTAAAAGTCATCATGGGTAATCCCTGTTTCAAACAAGCTTTAATTTAAGGTAGAGGCTCTGAAAATTGATGTGGACACTGCACATTTAAAACTCAAAAATCCTCAACACACACAAGAAAAGAACATATTTGTGCTCTTTTGCCCTATTTGCATTCTCATTTCCAGTCCACTATCTAAAATCAGTTGAAACTTTTAAGGAATACAGATTTGTGGGGCCGTTTGACTTATCCTTCCTTTAGAGACCCACTGCAAAATGAAGTGAACATGCACACAGCATGGCATTAGGACTGAGCAATACCTCAATGCTCACAGTTGTAAAACTGCATATTTAAAACAACTGGATGTGGCACTGAGTGCTATCGTCCAAGTTAACAAAGTGGTGATCAGTCAAAGGTGGGACTTGATCTTGGAAGCTTTTTTTCCAACCTATATGATTCTGTAATTGCTTCTTATACCTAAGAAGCATATATAGAATTTCTTGTTATACCTATTGTATGAACATATAGAAACATGACATCCTTAATAGAAATTACTACTTTGAAAGAAAAGTCATCCTATGGAAAAATAACTTTTTTAAGGAAGACATTAGATAGAAATATATATGTATAATATCTTCCGAATCCTTCTTTTGCATATAAATGCTTCAGCAAAATGATTAGTTTACATTAGATGAACTTTGGAGCCTTTCAAGACTAAAAACATACATGAACGCTATTCTGAGATAATATTTTGCCATAATCCAAGATGGAGACTTGGAAGATACAATCTTTAATACCTCAGAAATTTGCTCAAGTCTCCACTTTCTTACTTCACTGCAGTAAAGAACTATTTCATTATCAACTGTCCTACAGTTGTTACTTTTAATCTCTAAACTGTGGACCTAACCCACAGAAAGAAAAATAATTATCAACATAGTAGAGACAAGTTAAATTTCACAACCCCTTTGCAGTGTAGTCATATTTACAGGGTTTCCAAAAGAAAAAAAACTGTCGTTAAAATAATGTGAGTGCCGGACATGAGCAGCTAACGTCACATGAAAAATCACTGCTACTTTAGGTGTGTTTCCCAGTATCCCATGTTCCTGGAGATGTCAAAAAAATGCAGATGAATTCAAATGTTGTCAAAAAACAACTGTGTGTGAAACAGCAGCTATGAAAGAAAGGAAGCTCAAGTTTGCAATGTCACATGATGCTACACAAGCAAATTTCCCCCACACACCAGGTGTATCTAGCAAAACTACAGGTACATCAGAATAGCAGGTGGTCTGCATTAGGGAAACTTCAACAGATATGTTCCAGTGCCAAAAGGCCACAATTTCTTACTGCTGAGAATAACGGGTTTGTATTTGAGATTCTGAGGAAATTGTAAACTGTATTCCATTTTAAAAATCTGTGTTATACATAAAATTTCTATGTATGTACCACAACACAGAGTAAATAACATTATTTAAGAGTATTGAAAAACATAATAATAATATAGTAACTGAAGTACATGTCAAATCAGTCATAGTTCTTAGTTGGTATTTAATTTCTGAAAAAGAGTCTAAACAAAAGAGAAAAAGCAGGCTTAATTTTATTTGTAATATGAAGACATTGAAGTATTAAACAACGTGTAAAATGCCTTTTTAGCACAGCGGTCTATTTCATCTTCTCAAAATGAGCCCTGAAAATGGGCTGCTTTGCAGTGCAGCAACATATCTGCTTTTTCCAGATTAAATGTTTTGACTTACAGTAACTATAGGTTAAGTTGAATGACACCAAATTATTTCAATCAATTACAATTTTATCCTAGTCATCCCAGTTTATCCAGTATTTTGCCTTTCCCAAAAAGGTATATTTATCATCATCTGCATCTGTGCTTCATTATCTCCCATTTCTTTCATTCTGCCATTCCTCCACAGAAGAGGAACCAAAATCTTCCCTGTTCTCATGCTGTCTCATTAGTCTTACATTCCTTTCCATATCAGTTTCTCACATATTCCCTGTCTATATCCTTCCACGCATAAAGGCATAGGGACCACACTCAACCACCGCAGTACCACTTGCTAACACACTTTTATCTAGAAATTTTTCCTGCTGTGAATTCAGCCTGATTCATTTTAAGTACCTTGGGATTCAGAACCCAAACCTCTAATAAGCAACCTCATAAAATTCTTCAAGTGACTATGCTACTGTACACCAAACTTCCCAGTACATTAATTGAGAAAAGTAATTTTTGGGGTGAATTCCTTTTTTTTTTTTTTTTTTTTTTTAATACTTTCACCTAGCTGAAGCAGAGAGACAAGAGCAGCTGGAACAAGGATGGATGAAAATACAGTGTTATGAAGAAACAGAACACATTATTTTTCAGCTTAACACTGGACTTGTGACCAGGCTAATGAGGAACACCACAGAGACACACCTCACTGAAGCAGAGTGAGAGAATCCTCTGTTTGCAGCAGGAGACTACAGAGCTGGAGCTTAGCATACTCTTTAGTTGAAATGTTTATCTACAGAACTTCAGATTTATGTAGAGTTTAAATCCATTACTTCAGAGCACTCAACCACTGCTTCTCCGGGGGGGCCTGTTACTAAGATGTGCATGGTGGGTCTGTGCTGTGGAAAGAGCTGACGACAATAATCACGTCAAAGAAGTCACTTCCAACACACTGAACAAGGGAGCTGAGCACTTCTACCTATCTAAGTCTACCCAATACATGCAGAGATTAAATACCAACTTTATCCTTCCAGCTTTGTTTAATAAAAAAATACCCCTTAGGATTTTTAAGGGGAAAATGTTTTCAAGAAACATATTCTTTGTTTCTGTTTCCTGAGGCATACACAAGCAAGGACTCCTTGGTCAGAACCATGTTCTGAGGTTCAAAGAAGTATAACAAGGATCACTGGTTCACTGGGGTCAAGAAGATTCCCAAAGACTTCAGCAGGCACCAAGGTGTATTTTCTATGTTCACAACCATTGTACACAGCTGACAGTTTTTCTTTTTATTGGTTTTTAAACTACTTTTCCAAGGTTTAAAAAAAACAAACAAACAAACAAAAAACCACAACTAACCAAAAAACAAGGTCTTAATAGGTGTAAGGTAGACAAGATACACAGCCCAGTGAAGCAAAATGCAGTTTTTCAGTCCAACACAATCATGTGTTACTACATTTTCCACTAAAAGAATTAACTCCAATTTCACATGAACTAATGTATGAAAAGCAGGCTAAAATCAAGAGGTATATGTTTCAATAGTCATAAGTTTGTCATTAATACAATAGTCAAGTATAAACAATTGGGAACATCAGCAGAAGATATAGTACAGGCACTGTTACAGTGAGTGACACTGAAATTATCATATTTGTTACTTTCAGGAGAAAGTAAAATCATCACAAAAAAAGAAAAGAAAAACAAAGCACTTCAACTACGTCACCAGACTTAACTCTAATATGACCAAAAAAAAAAAGATGATTTAAAGCAGGATACTCAAGCCATGTTTTATTCTGTAAAGGTGACAAGGATGCCATTTGTTCACTGCAAGTTACTGAGACAGCAGGTTAAACCAGGTGTCCTAGACACTGCTTCTGGCCTTTGGCATGGAAAGCCTTTGGAAAGGGTTGCTGAGGAGCTAGAACAAGCTACAAAAGTACCAGCTCAAAAAAGATAAATACCCATTATTATAACTGTAGTGATTTGCAGATTTTATGTCTTAGACACTAATTAGGACTTTTCAGGGCACCTCATTAAGCCTGAAAATTAACAAATCCATTGTGATGATTATCTGACAATGAAGCAGGTATTCTGAAGTCATTAGGATGATTTTTATACAATTAAGAGATCCTCACAGAACCCACATGTAATGCAGCCACTACATGGAGTGGAAGAACTGATCATTGCAGCCACTGCCAAGAAAATCAGCTTTGTATATAATATCTGGCAAAGACCTGTAACACTTTTTTGCTTGCCATAGCTCATGAGACTACTTGTGTCAGGTCAGACACAGCCACAGAGGTACAGGATTCATCTAGGTAAATGCTGAAAATGCTGCTTTGTGACTGCAGCAATCTTATACAAGCATAGTAGAGGACAAGGGGAAAAAAAACCCTATGCTTTTATCTCCTGGGAAAGAGTCATCTCTATGTTTTCCACATCAAATCAGTATGGGATCTAAATCCTAAGTAATGGAGTACATAATGCGACAACAGCACTTTAGTGAAAGCTGAGATTAATACTGACATATAAAAATTTAAAACTAGTTCAAAATATTCTTAACAAACCCTTCACTATTCTGCTGGATTTTGTGGGCTTGGTGGGTTTTGTTTCCCTTTTTTTCTTAAAAAAAAAGCAGCAGTAAGCCTTCTCATATATTAGCTTTTGGGAAAAATGTTTATGGGATTCAATGTTTGCTGTCCAGTGTGAAGTTTTGAATAGCTCAACATTAAGCTGATAAAAGTGTAACTAATTCATGGATTATTTAAATAGCATGCACAATATTACACGGACATTGCTCAGATTTCTAGCGCTAAAGATTTGCCCATGTTCCTTCAGTAAATTCCTGCTTTTACAGGGTTAGAGATTAGCATTTTGTAACCAATCTGGCATGGAATGGTTTACGACATTTAATTCCAAAAGCATTGCTAGTTTTGTGTGTTTACATACTTACAGGACCAAAGATTCAACCATATGAATAAATGTATGCATCCCAAAATTTGCAGCACATTGTACATAGCATGTCACTTCACTACATTTGTTATTTCTAAAACCTTTTCTTGAGTCTAGACAAGTTCAAATGTTTTCCTTCAAAATCATCATCTAAACCCCAACTTTCACTGTTACAGCATTTCACATAAAAATATTTTATATACACACACATATTTATACTTGTTTTA
>VZTJ01004170.1:291205-345411 GCA_013397795.1 Orthonyx spaldingii | reverse complement strand
GAACTCAAACCACTACACTAAGGCAGTGTCTACCAACATTTTTGGAAGGTCATCAAAAGAAACTGAAGGACACCATGTTCAGTGAAATAATATAGTGACACTTTTAAAGTGTAGTGTTTATACTGTAATAATTCTCTGTATGGAGATTTTGCTCGAGTGAGGTGTTGATAGTGACTACATTGTGCATGCCTCATGCTCTGCGAAAAATATTTGTGACATGAAGCTTCTCAGATTTTGAAACTCTATGCTCTGGCAGCGTCATCTTTGCAGATGATGCAGGAAAATTAAAAACTCAGATTCTTCAATAGAATTTGACTAAAATTGGCATGTTAAAGAAATGATTTCATAAAATGTCATCAGTAGATTACACCAGCATTTTAATTACTGTCTGAGTAAAAGCATCAAACCCCAGTGTTATTAACAGACAGGTTTTTTTAGGGTTGTGAGACATTCTCTGTCATATTTTAAAACTTTCTTTTTCTTATTTTAGTGAATCAGAGAGAAGAATTTGGACTTTTGATTAATTCTTTATTATATTAGCAGTCACAAATGAATGCTGACAGCTTTTTATTGCCTGGGCCTTCAAAAGCGATTAGAAATTTAAAGATCAATGAGAGTTATATTCCTTAATTAATCTAAAAATAGAAGTGGTGTGTATTATGCATGTCAGTGTTATTTGATAGAATTACATTATATAATTCTCACTTATCTAGGTATGGTAAATGCAGTAATATTTCATTACCACCAAAGGCATGTGGAGACACAGCTGTGAAACATTAGAAATCTAATAATCCTTCAGCATCAATGAGTTTCAGGGAAAATCTGTTACTCGGAGGAATTCCCATTGAACAAAACTATGGTTTTCACATATTCCTTCTGTTTTCTCAAATATACTCCAGATTTTATTTAAAACACCTCTATCTAGAATTCTTTGGTAATGATCTTAAAAGGGGTGTCCTTGCTGTTTTCTAATTAATTACAGAATTGTAGAATATGCTGATTACTGGCTTGGTGAAGTTCACATACCATTGTTGTATCAAAATGAAGAAAAATTATAGTATCCTCTTTTTTCTTCTTCTTTTTTTTTTTTTTTTAATTGAACAGAGGTAGGAGAATATCTTCTAAACAGAAGAACTTTTTTGTCAAACAATATTTCAATATTTGATAATTGATAGATATTCTAGTAGGTAAATCTTACCCTCCCCTAAGTTCCAAGGTCAGTTCTTATCAAGGATGTATTTTCTTATGAGTGCAGAATCAGCATGTTTCTTCACCATCCTTGATGGTGTGCTCTGAGGACAAAGTAAGGAGCACGAGTCTCAAGGGGATCAATGGAATGAATTTGTGTTAAAAAAAAAAAAGAACACTTGAGGGCCTCCAGAGAAAAGAGGGAAGGTACAAAGAAACAGATTTCCTTCATCAGAGCATATACAGAATCAGAGGGGATCGGCCTCTTCACAATGATTTCCAGAAACAAATGACAGAAGCTACAGACTGTCTTTATTTCATGTGAGGTTTAGAATGGAGAGTAAATTCACAAGGCTTATGGAACAGACTGCTCTCAAATCAATTGCACTGTGAAATAGTCAATGAAATGAGCTATTTGGTATAGTTTCTGTTCTTCCTTTCAAATGCTTAAGTGATCCTTCTCCCATGCTATTGTTATGAAGGGAAAGAGATTATTTTGCAATGAGATACTCTTTTGTCAATAACACATCATCCAAAAAAATTGTGGTGAAGATGTTTTCTTTGAGAAGAGGAATTCATTTGGACTTTGAACTCAAGATTCTGTTTTAACAAAGGAGCTGAGGGAGTTTGTGGTCATTTGTCATTTGAGTGAGAAGTCCAGACCACTGCTGATCTTTTAGTAAAAATGTCAGAACAAGTACTTGGACAGCAGAACTGAAATGCAATCAGTGATGTGCATTATTAACATGGTACTGAACAAGACAGCATATATTTAAATACAAATAGATGTATATATTTAAATATTCTTTTATATATAATTTTATAAATGTTTGACTACAATTCCATTCAGATAATTTGGTTTAACTTGCCTTATGTCTGTGTTTCATGCTAAGTGAAGAGTGTTAAAATATAACAGAAAGAGTAAATGTCACAAGAGAGAATTTATGCAGACGCTCTCAATTTTCTATTTTTGAAAGATTATTTAAATGCTTGCGAGCAAAAGTGTCAACTTTTATGAGAATTATGTTTTGCCTATTTTTATTTTAGGCTAAAGAAATAATCCTGGCTAAGCAAAATGTTTCAGCTTCAATTAAACATTCTGACTGCAATACACGGCAAAAAAACACAAGAAGGTAATTCCTTTTTATCTTCTGCATTAGTTTTATTTTTATCAGTGTGTTATTCACATGCCAGAATATGTACTTGTTTTATGTTATTGTTGAAAATATGAAAATATTGATTCATGTAGAGTAAAAATATGTCTAAAAGCTTTAGATTAATAGCCTGTCTGGTGCTGTTTATTAAAAAGTGATGTCCTCCAATAGCAGAACAAAAAAAAGCACTTGTTTTTTCCTATCAGTTCTTTTTCTCGTTCAGGTTGTTAGCTCGTATATACCAAAACAAAATCACCTACTGAGAATGGCCTCTGCAGAGCTCCTTGCCATGGAACCCAAGTCTGGAAACCTTTTAGAAAGCAATGATTTTGAATCTCTCTCATGAACGTATTTTCTTACTGTTATACAGGTTGATCTACAGCTCTAGTAAATAGGTTCAAAAAGCAGTTCTGCAAGGTTTTGTAACACAGATCCATCCTATTAAATGTGATATTTAATAGGGTGTGATATTTTAAACTGCAGCTCTTGAAATCTTGTAGTTAATGATTTCCCAAAGCAAGTGAATATGAGTGGTGCACCATTCTTTGGTTTTACCCTTAGCAAGTGCTACTGTTGATAGACAGTAGGGTTTATGGACACTGGGCCTGAGTACAAATACCATGATATACATTTTAATCTTTCCTTTTCCTTTTGCTATAGCCAATGGTATTCATACCAGAACAAGATATGGTAACAGCAAAATCTCTTAAGCTGTTTATCTGTTTATATTGAAGTGTTGCATTTGTTTCCTCATTGCTTTCCTTGTGGTGAATGTTGCCAAGAAGGCTAAGCACTCAGTAAAAAATGGTATTTTGGATCGTGGCTGTTCTTGGTCTCAATATTAAGGACACTGGCAAAACAGTTCTGCAAAAGTCAGTTGTAATTAATGCTACTTTTAATTTCTTATTTCTAAAAATTCAGTCATTAACTTCTTTTCTTGATGATCTGCCTTGTGAGAAGATGATAGGGCACCTGCAAGAATTTGTTGAGGTTACTAGTGAGCCCCAAGGATTGCAACCTTTCCTTAGGCAGCAGTCATTACACCAGTGCAGCATTCTGATTACTGAGTATTTCAAATATTTTTAGAAGGTCCAGGCCAGATGGAAGATACTTACTCTCCATTATATTTGCAAAGTCACGGAAATCAGGTGAAGTCCCTGATGTTTGGAAAAATACTCACTTTTAAATAGAGTAGAAAGGAGGATGCTAGAAACTCATCACCCATCAGCCTCACCTTTGGGATTTCTGCTCTGCCTACAAGTTGGTCGCATGGTTGTGTCCAGAGTGGAGTAGGCAATGACTCAATCTCTGGATGGAGATCAGTGACAAGTGGTCAGGGACCCATACTGGGACCAGTACATTTTCATGTCAGGAGGGGAACGATACAAGAAGGAGATAAGAAAGAATTTTTGGATTATGAGGGTGGTGAAACACTGGCACCAGTTGCCCAGAGAGGTGGTGGATTCCCCATTCCTGTAAACATTCAAGGTCAGGTTAAATGGGGCTCAGAGCAACCTGATTTGGTTGAGGATGTCCCTTGCTTATGGCAGAGGGGAGTAGATGACCTGTAAATTTCCCTTCCAACCCAACCCATTCTGTGAGCCTATTCTATGACTCTTACTTGCAAAAGGAACAATGCTTTTCCACAGAAGCAGAGCTTAAGCTTTAAATGCATTACAATAAATAAGTTAAAAAAATAACTTGTGTATTAGGAAAATATATTTCCTTAGAGCTCTCTGTTTGCCTTTAGTTTTGGCTGCACAGTAAATGTTTAAATAAAAATGGGAGCATGGAAGTAATAAAGTTAAATGATGCCCTTTCCTGCCAGCTGATGAACTAAAGATACTCCATGGCACAGTGAAACTCCGAGAATTTGTGTTTGATTTCTATGCAGTTTTAAGTAATTATGAATATGCTTCCTGCAGATTTTGAGGGTTAAAATATTACAGGAATATGTATCACAAAAGTAGAAGTAGGAAAAGAGTTTTTGAATTACACTTCTTCCTAAAAATAGTAAGTTTTGACCTCTTTAGCTGAAAAGTCACTGACTAACCAGATGTTAAAAATTTGCTGAATAGTTGTCTCTTAGATTACAGAAGAACATTCATTACAGTGATTACACTTGACAGCTACAGATGTCTTAGCTAAATGCTGTCAGACATATAATCTGCCAAACTGTAATGCAGAGCTTTAAATCTCTTTAAGTCTTCTTAGCTAGATTACATGATGATACTGTCATTACTTCTGCCATGTATGAGAGATTTCTTCTGTGACTATATATGAAACTGTATTTCGAGCCTTCAAAGAGGCAAGTTTCTGTGACAGAGTGATCTATTATCCTTACAAAGCCTCTATGAATGCAGTGCCATTAATGAGTATGCCATTCCTTACTGGAACTGGCCTCACAGTTCAGCTGTAAGATACCAAAGTTGAGTTCTCCACAGCTGCACAGAGGAACTTCAGAGGTAGGAACTGACTTTTCTGAAGTCATACTGGACGTTTGAAGAGTAACAGTTACATAAAGTCAATAATCATTGTCTCATACCTTCAACTTTACACTATTCTTGCTTTAGCATGTTGGAGAAGAAAAAAAATGAAATAAAACACCAAGTGTCTCTAAATGTAAACATATACACGTCTGAATTTTTCCAGTAAAAAAATACATAGAAATACCTTTTTCTTTCATTTTTGAAGTTTTCTTGGATGTTTTTGTTTTGTTTTTTATTACTGTAGATCTTTATATACAGAGAGGTTAAGAAATGCAGCCACAGAATGGTTGAATTTGAAGAGGCAAAGGAAAGGAGTGGAGTAGAACAAAATGAGTCATTTCCTCAGGACTGGGAAGGGGAGGTGAGATGAGGTCAGACACCGAATGGCATCGCAGCCAAACTGATCTGAAAGAACTGCAGGAGGATTTATGTGATCTTTCAGACCGCAAATTCTCTGTGTCTAAACCAAGCACAAATGTTTTAGTGTGAAGAAAGCCAAGTGCATCTGAAGAATGGCCTGAATGACCAATGAGTAAATGTGTGCAAAGATCACAAATGACAAGTCAGTTATCAGTTCTATTGAGGTAATGCCTTTGAGAAATACCTGGGATTAGATCGCAAGTCTTGAGAGCTGAATAGTTCACAGAATTAATGTTTTCTGGCAATGAAGTTTGCTAGTTGTTGTAAAGACATTGAGAACTTTTAGCATGCAAGTAATATTGTATGGGAAAGGAGCAATCATAGAGACTGTAGTTCAATTGACTTCTTAACCAGGAAGTGTAGTCAGATATGACTAAGCAACATATTAAAAATGTTTTTTACTCAAATTAATCTTGAAGTATGGATTCATTTGCATTCTCATAGAGGCCTGGAGCTAATCAAAGCAGAGGGTGTACATCTCTATCCTTTCACTAATGAGAACAAAAGGTGGGGTGCCTCAGAAGTGATTTGAAAATTAATTTGCACACAGGCTTCTGATAATCCCTAAATTTAATAAAGGTGAGAAGGCTTCAGAAACATGCCCTTGTGCAGAAATCATTCTCAAGAGAACAGTTCAGGTAGTTCCTGATCACTGCAGTCTAAAGTAATCTTTGGTTGTGCATACGTGACAAGGACAAAAGTCTGAGGGGAGAGATGGACTCTGAAGTCGCTTTCCCACATTCTATAACTTTGAAAAAACTTTGTTAGAATAAAGTGTGTTTTCAGTATATGTTTCCCTAGTGTTTCAGGGTTTCAAGTTTGGCTGACAAATTTAACAGTGAAAGGAGTGAAAATAAGATGATGTTATAGCCACATGTAGAAATTCAGAGTCAATTTGCATATTGCAGGTATTGGAGCGTATTTCTTGCTTGCAGACAAGGTCAGTTTAAAATTTAGTATCTGAAGTGATTATTCAAAAGAAGGAAAGGGATGGAAAAATGAAGTTGAAAATGTCACAGTGACTAGGATTTTCTGTCCTTTAGAAACATGGACACCAGTAATAGATACATTCTCAATCTGATGAATCCTATTTGTGAAATATATTTGTCTTTTAGAACAGAATGACCTAGATATCACCAGCTTTTTATTTATCAGAACATTTACCACTGATCTGTTAGATCTTCTTCACTGTTGTTTAGTCCCTGAAAAATGAAGTTGATTCTACCAGTATTCATGTCTTCCCACTGATTCTGAAGACCCCAGTTACAGCTTCATTTCCAATTACACACATATATGGAGATTTGAAAGGCCTCATACACAATGAAAGAGGAATTAATTGCCCAGGTACTTAAAGCAACATATTTATTTGCTTAGATTACCTAGTAGATTTGTTATGACCTTATATTTTCAAAAATTGAGACCGGAGTATGACAAATGTCACACATTCACCATCAGTTTTAACATATCTAAATAAAGATTTGTCTTCTCTAAGCTCTTACATAGATGTCATTCCATATACTGGAATCACTCTTTTTTTTTTTAATTCAAGAAAAGGATTTATTAGTACTTTGTCTAGGGTGATAATGATTTTTTTGTGCTGTTTCATTCACAGTGTTAGAAAATTTGCAAAAGTGCCTCTTCATAGCTGTTGGTTGTGATTTCTAAGTACCTTTAGATATCCTGATGCCAGAAGGAAACTTTCAATCAGATGTCAATAAACCTATATTCTGGATCAAAGATATGAGAAATCTCTAACAATCTAAATTTTATTGAAATTCAGAAGCTGAAACAGGGAAACGTAACTGTCAAATCATTTAAACATAAAGTATGGGGATTAAAGACTGTGTAAACAAAAGTGTAAATTATCAAGAAATACTAAATTATCAGATTGGTATATCAGATATGCTGTGTGTCACACACCAGATTGTTCAGGAGGCTGCTATATTTATACAAAACTTTCTTTATTGTGGAGTCTTCTAATTTTATTCTTTAAAAGCATTATCAAACTGTGTGGAGGTAAAAATAGCCTTTCAAAGGGCAAAAATGGTCAGGAAGAAAGAAAGGATTTAATTTATTTTCGTGTGGTTCTCTGGTGTTTAGACAATAATTCCTTAGGTAGAGAACACTCAGCAGCAGGTACCAGTGCTGAAAACTGTGAATTTCATCTGTTTTTAGACTTGAAATGGAAATAGTTTGCAAACACTGAGATTTTCAGATATGTCCTGTAGCTGGTCCTGCAAGGAATATTTTCATTTCCATAACAGTTGTTTTACCATTGCTCATGGAAGAGCTTTAGCAACAAGATGATTTTTATTCTGCTAGGTAGAATTGCATGGAAAAACCCCTCATTCTTTCTTTAAAAAATGTTCAGGTGATTACCCTTGACCTCGTCAATACCCAGCCTCTTTTGCAATAGATTGTGTGATGAGAACAGCAGCTCCTCAGCAGATCTGTGTCATAGCTTTTTTGGCTTCAGCCTGAGTCTTGCTGTCAACCAATAGTTGTATCATGGTAGCTGTGATAACACTGTGAAGCTTTGCTAAACAAGTGTAGGATGTTTGATCATGTTCATGTAAGAACATAAAAATCCACTTCCTTTCTGGAAAAATTCACCTGTGCTTGATTCTCAGTCTTACCTGTTGCCTGTTGCTAACATACTTCGAGATTACAGGTGTTGATGAAGTTTTGAGAATGGCTGATGCAATAACCTTGTCAGAGCTTGTTGATGATTGCTACTCATGACATTCACTGTTAATTCATTTCTGGTGTACTGAAGTTTATTCTGCTACAAAGCAATAAGATATTCAAACTCCATGGTTGTGTTTGCATGACTGACAATTTGCACAATTTTAGAGCTGTTGAACAAATGTGAAATATCACTGCTAATTGGAATACTTCAAATTAAGGAAATTCTTTCCTAGCATATGATGGAAGCACCAGCTAAACCTAATTTATTTTCATGTTGACGCTTTTGTAGCTTTTTCTGAGGTGCTTCAGATTAGTGGTAAATGATTAGATTAAGAGTCTGGACAGGATCTGCTCTCTCTGTGGTCTCACCAACAGCTACTGATAAAGTGATTCCAGGTCACAGCACATTTCATAAATTACACAGGAAACAAAAATGCCCTTTACTTTTGGGGGATGAGCATTTTGCAGAATGTTCCCACAAATTGAACACATTTTTCTTTCATTAAATAATATAATGCAATATCAGAAAAAAAAAAATCTAGCTTCATAAATTAAGGAATGTTCAGGGTAAAGAAATAGGACTTTTCTTGTATTTGTTTTCATTACCCATAAAATTCTACTCTGGGTAATTTTTGCTTATGCCACTATTTGGAAAAGATTTATCCAGATTATTAAAGCAGGCAGCTTCCCTGGTTGTTTTCTGCTCAGAAAAATGATCAAATAATTCTTTCAGTACAAGAAAAATCTAGTGGCATAGAGCTGAAAGAGGTGATTCGGCTGGTGATTGCCTCTTCTGGAACTCCTGCTTTCCTCAGCACAGGAGCAGAGGAGGAACCCTCCCACGAGCCCCTCTGCATCTGTCCTTCAGCGGGACAGAGATCCTCCACAGGTGAGGGCTGGGATGCCTGCTCAGATCTCCCAGAGCCTTAGTGGGGAAGCACTGGCAGAATTTGGAAGCTGCCCTGCGAAGCTCTTTCTGTTTCAATAAGTAAAGATGGTGTATTTTCAGTTTAAAGTCTTTTATTGTACTTTTTTTACAAACTTTCATTACCTGTGTTGTCATCTGAGAAATGCATTGTCATGCAGTGACTTTGCCTCCCTCTTGTTTGTTCTGTTTCTAAGGAGCCTTTCTGATCTCCTGGGTAAATACACTTTTCTCACATCTCTGAAGAGTGAGACACTGTCTTTTCTAATGCTGAGCTGGGAACTGTGACTCAGTATAAAATGGAGTATGAAAATGTACAAATCAAGTTGTAATTTGAAGAAATTAAACATAATTGTACAATTAAATTTCCATTTTGCCATTTTTTCATGCAAACAGTTACAAGTTACATGAAAGCAGGTTAGATTTTTTTCCATTTAATCATTGAGCTCCTCTATTAGAAAAGAACAATGAGATTAAATGCTACAAGACACAGGGCATGTTTCAAATCTTTGATCATCATGTGATATGGATAGGTTCCCTTAATGAGTGGCCAGTATATATTTCTAAGTGTCATCTGAAAGAGTATCCTTAATAGCAATAGAATCTGAAAATTGTGTTAAAACTCTGACTTTTCTTATTATTTAATTTCAATTATTTCATAATAAAACCATGGTGAGGTTTCATATTGCCAAAATATAAAAATTAGCTGGTCAAGGCAGACATGTCCCCCATGTATTTTCTCTCTAAATAAAAGTATTTCTATTTTCCCAAGATGGAACTGTCACCTAGAAATTAATAGACAGCCAGTGTGAAGGGACTGTGTAAAAAGGATCAGAAAAAAAATTTAGATAATTAAATAATTAGATTTTAAAAAATCATCTTACATCAAAAGCCAGCCATTTATAGTGTAATACCAGCAGTCACCATGTTCTGATATAAAGGAAATTACAGATATCAAAAATTAACTTTTGATGTTTGGAGACTAAGGATTATTTGTACAAAATCTTAGAGATTTTGTATTACTTTTATGTGTTTACATTTAGGGTTTTTATTTAGCAATCAATTTTCAAGTTACAAGAACTCTTAACCCTGATTTAATTGGACTGAGTAACAACCCTCATACCACAGTCAATGTGTTTCTAAACAGGCACCCAAAACAGAGTAATAGAATCATATAATAAAGTCAAACAGTTCTATTTGACACTGAAATTAAGTTTTTTTCCATTTATTTCCCTCTTGTCTCAGGAGTGGACAAGTTGAGAAGTTAGAAGTGGATCCTAATAAATATTCATTTCCTGATGTGACGAAGATAATTCAAGAAAAGGAACGAACCGGACAGGGACCTATAAAGCTCCAACCACAGAAGGTTACAGAGGTTAAGAAGAGCTGTGTTGATTTTGAAAATAATGAAGATGTTCCTCCCTTAATTTGAAACATTCTGAAATAGTCCCTCTATATGTAGCATGAATGCTTGTGTTGAATTCATGACCCTATGTGTAAATAAAATAAAATAGAGCTGAAGTTGGCAATATCATTACATTTCTTATGAATAACTTTTTTATGCTGGTGTTTTCTGCTGCATTTTCTATTAGTATATTGCTATATAAATTATTTTTTATAGCTTGTTTACTTACTAACTCTGAAATTAGAATAGGAGCCTTATATCAGAGACTGTCATTTCTTCAAAGATTTTGCTGTCTGGGTTGAAAGATGATACATTACTGTAGAAAAAGAGACAAGGAAGGAAGAATGCACTTGTAACAAGATTTATGATTTTTCTCATTAAACTAAGGATAGGAAAAATCTCTGTGTATTCCATCAGTGTTTTCATTTTCATGAAGGACAACAGTAGAAGAAAAGGGTATTGTTAGAGTGAGAGGTTTTGCTGTAATCTCCCATACATCACTGAATCTCCAGCATAATGCACAGCTCCTGAATTCTGGAGCTTGTCTAACAAAGACACTCCTTGAAGATTTTGGGAGAGAATAAAGAGAAACTTCAATCAAAAAGTAAGTTGAGTGACCTACATTATGTTGTTTATGCATTTGTAAGGTTTCTTTATAAAGGAAGACTTCTTTTGGTCCAACTGAAAAAAAATGCTTCAGATTCAAATCAGCTTTTGCTTCTAGTCAAGAGCAAGCAAATTTAAGTCAGGAAGAATCAAACAATATTTTTTGGTTAGAACTTGTTTTCATCCATAAGATAGAAGATTAATAAGTTGCATTTTTAACTGAACCACTGTTTAAGTAGCTGCCTAGGTTCAGATGGTGGCCACAGTATCCTCAGCACAAAGTCAAGTTCATAACACATCCTTTGAAAGTGCTGTATCCCTAACTGTGAAAAACATCGTGCAAAAAACTCAGCAGGTTGAATGAAAATATTCCCATTGAATTCTGGGAATTTTTAGCCACGCGAAAGTGCTTTATGATTCTTCACAGATGTTTAATGGAAGATAAAGATAAATAGTCTATCTTAAAGTGCACTGAAGGGAAGCAGAAAATATCCATCAACTTAGGCTGATGGCTTGAACCGATGCATTTTCTTCAGTTGCATTTTAAATGGATATAGGATTTTAAAAAATGAAGTTCTGTACTAATGCTGCATATACTGAAAGCTAAAAAGAAAATTTATATATCTCAAAGACATAAACCAAAGTTGAATTTGGGCATCATCTGATGTACGGTCGTATCATCTCGGATTTTTCTCTTCCACTGACTCAGTTTTTCCAATGCGAGAATAAATTCTTCAATGATGCAAGCCTCTGAGCCCTGGAATCTATTTAATCAGCTCTGCTCTGGTTAATGGAGTATAAAAACATCAACTGCTTTTGCAATATGTCCCAATTCACTAGAAATGCCTAATCTTGCCAGCTAACTATGGAAAAGATGTATTAAATTTTATCTCTTGGTCTCACTGAGTAGTAATATGCCCGTAGGGTGAGTGTGGATCATTTTCTGGATTGCACATCAAAGTTCTGTGTTTGAGATTGCACAGGGTGTCCCTGCCCCGGGGGTGGCAGTGGGGCTGCAGGATATGGGGACAAACAGGTTCCAGTAAGGACCAAAGGTGGCAGCGGGACAGGAGGAGGAGCTGAGGAGGGAACAGCAGCAGAGGGACCCCCAGGGGAGCTGGAGGAGGAGGAGGGCAGGAGGGGCTGCAGGCTCAGGGAAGAGATCCCCCCCTGACAGCCCCAGAGAGACTCCTTGGAGCAGAGACCCCCTTGCAGCCCGGGGAGAGCCTGGGGGGTCCTGAAAGTTGGTGCTGTTTTATGGAACTGTGCAGCCCTAGTAGGAAAACAGGCAACAGATAATGTGATTTTTAGCAGTCAGATGGGCAATTTATGTTTTTATTCCTTTCAAGTCAACTTCCTCTTTTTTTTGGAAGTATGAATTTTGCTGACCTTGGGATAGGTGAAGAGAAGAGACTCTGCCACTTTTTCTAAAGACAAAAATCAGTACATTTTGGCAGCAGATCCAAAAAATTGCTAATTTCTTGTAATGTTATTAATTGCTATGGGGTTTTCCTCATGTTTCTAAGAGGTGAAACTTTTGCAGACTTTTCTCTTTTTCTTCACTGCATATTTCTGAAAATCTGGTAGGGACAATCAACCTTTCAGACCTTCAGCCAATATGGATAAACCTGTCAAGAGTTTCAAAAAATTGTGGGAAACAGAGGCATCCGTTCAGCCTGGTCAGGTATGGTTATTTTATTTTTTCATAAAGAGAGAGCTATAAAAATGAATCTCTAATGTCAAACCAAAAGATAATATAATTGAATCTTTCCCCATTCCAACTCAGTTCTCTTTTTCATCTGGCTTCATTGTGATTAGATTTTGATCTGTTTTTGGGAGAAAAAAAATAAAAAATGTATTGAACTACAAGTACACCTCATAGGAAAATTAATAGCAGGTACCAAAACTTTCTTGGAACTACTGAAGAGAGTTGTTTCACATGGCAGCATAATCTTGGGATCCAGCCTGAAAATGGAGTATATTCTGAGAATCAGCTTCAATAAAGCTCTCAATTGTGTATGGGCCACGGAGAACACAAGCAGAGGTTGGTCACAGAGAAATGAAGTGCACGAGCACAAGATGACACCAGTGACCCACAAGAGCATAAACACACCTTACAAAATTAGTGATCACTAAGGTAATGTAATTTTGAGAAAAGAAGACAAAAGAGGACAAAGAACATGCAGCCAATGTAGATAAAATATCCCCTGTATAGTGAAAATGAAAAGAAGATAACGAAAGGAATAAAAGATAGTCACAGCCCCCACCAGAGAAAGGAAGAGCAAAGAAGGAAACTCCAGTATTGTCTCACCAAGTTAAGGACATGGCAGCTCACCAAAGCTATTGTTCATCTGCAACACAACTCTCCTACTTAGAGCAGGGAAAAAGTGCTGCTTTTTGATTTGCCACTTGCCTCATTCTGCCACTGCAGACTCAGCAGTTGCATGTACAGCATTATCTCTTACTGTGTAATTGGGTTAAGTAGATTAAAATTTCAGAAAGCTCTGAGTGTGTGTTATGATATTTCACCTCTAACTAGATGACTGGATGAATTTTAGCAGTATGCAGTTGATGGATTTATTCATCATCCAATAGACGGGAGATGGATGGGGTTAATGACAAATTCGAGCAGTACTGTGAGGAAAGAAGACGTGTAACAGTTCAGGAATACCCTTGGATTTGCCACAAAATCTTCCTCTTGCTCTAAATTTGGGGTGGGATGTAAGTTTTGGATTTGCCATCAGAACAAGAGTTTTGTTGATGCACAAAACAGAAAGTGGCTGGTTCCCTCCAGCACTAAATTGATTGATCCTGGTCAAAAACATCAAAAGAAGAAGGGAATCTCTTACACTATGACAGGGTAAAGCTATCCTGCACTTCCAATTACAGCTGTAGTGCAGAACACTGTGCAAGAAAAGCATGGTTCAGAATTGGCTTTTGTTTTTCAGTCTTAGATGGATTTCTGAATATACTCAGAATGGATAACGGTACTGGACATGCAAAATGTGCTTTCCCACTGCACATTTCAAATGATAGTTCCCATAAGGGGGAACTGGTGAGTAGCAAATGCATTTCTTACTGGTTAATGAATATGAAAGAAAGCCGTAGGCAGCCTGAACATCAATCTTTCTGAACAGTTGCTAAAGACCAAGTGTTTGCTGTCAGTGCTAGACTGGGTGACTTCACCCAAACTAAATCACAGCATCACAGAATGTTCAAGGTTGGAAGGGGCGTGTGGTGGTCATCTGGTCCAACTTTCATGTCTAAACTAGAGCCAGTTGTCCAGGACCACATACAGATGGCTTTAGAATATGTCCAGGAATAGAGAATTCACAACCTCCCTGGGTGACCTGTGCAGGCAGCTGGTCACCCTCACAGTAAAAAAGTGTTTGCTGATATTCAGAGGGAACTCCTGTGTTTCACTCTGCGTCCACTGTCTCTGGTCCTGTCACTGGGCACCATCTATTTACAGCTGAATTGCAAATTATTTGTGAATAAAAGTATTTCTTCTGTTACAAAGTCATCTGTAGCATGCTGAAGGTTATTGCCATTTGCAGCACCTGAGCAACACTGACAGAACACAGCTTTCTCCTTCCACCTCTGATACACCCAGGCAGAGTGAAAGCTCAATGAAGCTGAAATCTAAGTAAACAGCACATGAATTAACAGGGACAAAAGGGATGACATAATTAAGAAAACACAGCTTACTCAGAGTGACAGTTCATATTTTACTTTTTAAAAAGCAGAAAATGTTCAAAGATATTATTAGTGGCAGAAGTGCTGCTCTTGGTTGCACAGTTGTGTACTGGAACTATCTAATAATCAGCTGGGATCTCTCTGAGGCAGGTTTTGTACAAATTGTTCCTGCATCAAACATGTCACAGTCAAAACACTGTGAGAGCCACGGAGTACATCAGGTCTGGAGACTCTGCTGTGTTGGTTTCAGAATCACCATGGATTACCTGAACTAATTATAAAACATAGACATTAGAAGGAGAAGGGAAGCAAGGAAATAATGTTAGACAGACTGGGCACAGTTTATTCTGCTTTACATGCCCTTCCTACAGACAACAGCAAACCCTTTGCACAGAAATGTGAGCCACACATTTATTAAAAAAACTCTACAGGTTCATTTAAAAAACTCTTCTCCACAGAGAAGCTCTGATATGGTGGGAATTGCCCAGGGTTCAAGAGTCAAAAGCCCATTCCCTTAAGGAGATGGTATAGTACACACATGGTACACAACCAGCCCTCTGCTTCGTCTAGGTGTTAGCATTATAGTTTCGCTTGGATGAGTTCAGTTCTGCACAAAGTGGCAATTTTTCCATATAGGGCACTGTATGGAGGTTTCCCAACTTATAAGGGACTTTTCTGATAATTGACAACAGCTTTTCTAGCACAATGCATAGGAAAATCGTGATAACCAAGTCCACCCGGGGGGTTGTACTTCTGTTACTGGAAATACAACTCTCAGTGTAGTACAGCCTGACTGTCTGGGGAAAAAAATCTCAGAAGTTACAGCATGTATCATATGAAGAGAAGCACTTAACTCCACAGCTCTAAACAATAAGCATCTTTCTCCTCAGAAACTTCATAGGAAAAACGTGTATACAAGAGTTGACTGGTGAACATTTGGCTAAGAGATGTGAGCTGTGGCTATGCTTTGACCCTTGTTTTTGTGCTCTCACTGCTAACCATCTGCAAGTCTACCAGCAGCATAATTATGCCTGTTTGACAGGGTACATAAATTAGTGTTGGCTCCTCTGGTTTTGCAACAAGGCAGGCAGCCATCTGACTTTATAATTAAGGATTTCACTGAGATTGATAATAAAGTTCCAATATGCTTCCATATTTAAATGAAAGTGCATCATCAGTATAAAATGTTCAAAGGGAAAACATCCACGGAGATTTATCAGTCACCTATGAAGTATAGCTGAAGTGAAGCATGGCATCAGCTATGGAAGAAATCCAAGCTGTCTGCTTTTCCTGCACTGAACTCCATTCTGCAGTGGAAATCCTCTAAGGGAATCAAGTCCATTTTTTTTCACTCATTTTTTTAAATTTCCATGAACCCAAGGCTCTGTGCTGTACTTCTGAATATTTAAAGATGCTGATATCCTGCACCATTTTCAGAACTTCCTTATGTGTGCTTAGGCTCAGAATCTAGTTAAAGCTTCAGCTATTTAAATGCTTATGTCACCCTGTCTTATGTCTGTAGTAAAAGCTATATTCATGTCACTAAAATTATTTTTCAATATGCTAAAGAAAAATATGTGTCTTTTTATATTTATGCTTGCAGTTTAGCTCAATCTGGGAATTCATGTATGAAGCTAAGTCGTCATCAATATTCTTAAAACTTTTCCAAGTGTATCTCCAGTGTAGGAGGTCTAGAGTACCTTATATAAATCAATTAAACTTTTTCAGTTTCTTTCCTGCAAAACTTGAGTTTCAGCCTGAACATTCTCAAAGTGGTACTGAAGTACCCAAGGCTCCTGTGACATGTTAATATGTACCTATAGTTGTGAAGGTGTCGTCAGATCACTTGGTGCTAACTGTGCTGGGGGGATTTCTGTGGGGCTGAAGGTAATTTCTCACATTTTAGCAGCTCTGTTGAGATACATAATTACATGTCTGTGATCTGCAAAGCAAATTCTCCCTCTTTATCAGTGTTTGACACTGGATGCTTAACAACCTGGTTAATCAAAAACAGATTATACTGCTAGAATTAATGAGGCGTTGAAAGAGTTTAATGACTGAGGGAAGCTTTCTAATGCCTGTTTCAAAGGGATTACTTGGTCTAATACTTGCTCATAAGTAGTAGAGAAATGTGTGACATGGAAGTCACAGTTTTTCAGACAAATGAATTTCTCTGGGTCAGCTCAAACCTGGTATCTCATCACTGAAAATCTCAAATCTAGTGCATGTTCTTTTGATAGACAAAGAAGCTCTTTCCCATTGTATTGATTCAGGGTTCAGTGTAGAAGATTCAAGGACAGCTGGCAAAAATGACCATTTAAATCAGCTTGGGACTGAAGTAGGAGGGATTTTATTATTGGATATATCTGAATCATAGGATTAAAGAAAATTACTACATGTGGTTAGAAACAGAGAAGTCTGCCTATTAAATGAGCTGTGAAATTAGTTTCAGCAACTGATAGCTCTTGACATATCAGACCTTGAATTTGTCATTGGGATCTTGAATCAGGAAAAAAAAAATATAGTTTGGTCAGACAGGTTCCAGGTTTCCCTCTTTGATTGTAAATGCTTTATATGGCATTCTTTGACCTGGATCTTTTTTCAGATTGGGAAAGGGGATCCAAGGTATTGATCAGTCTGTCTGAGGAAGGAACACCTGTGTGTGAACACAAGTATGAACATTCTGCCCATTTCTTGTACTGCACAATGTTCTCACTACTTTTGTGCTTCCTTGCCCATCCTGGGGCATGACACACGGGGTCTTTTCAGGTGGTTCTGAGAATCTGTTCCCTGACATTGCAAAAAAGGGAAAAAACAAATGGAGACAAGCAGGAGAACTGCTTCAAAACCACCATCCCATCCTGAACCAGACTCCACCAGTCCATTTCCAGGCTAGTGCTTCCTTGAGAATGTGGTGCTGGTTTGTATCTTTCATGCTGATTTTAGAGCTCTTGGTTAAAGCTTATAGGAGCTCTCACCATTTGCTTTTGCCAAAAGAATTGAGTAAACAGCTTGATGTTCAAAGTAACTCTTAAATTCTGCATCAAGCATGGTTTATTGTCAGGATGAGTCACTTAAGGAAAAATGTCTTTGCAATAAGAAATTTCCAGCACTCAGATCCACAGGTGCTGTACTACAGGACCCCACACATTATACCCCACGGTTTCCCAGGAAGGTCTGAGCGCTCCTGTTTTATCTAGTCTCCACTCAGTTCCTGAGGAGCCCTGAAAGCGTCCCAACTTCAGCTTAACTGATGCTGAAATTATTGGTGAACTATGAGTCAAAACTGGGAAAAGATATGCTCATCTTATGAGTGATCATATGAAGAATTTTGGATAAAGTGATACACCTCAGTCACTCAATCCAGCAGAGGCAGAGATGAGGATATAATTCAGAAGCCCATCACCTGAGGGCAGGAGGCACAAATTCACCAATAAATTTCTTATGCTCTTTCCCACAGCAGTAGGTGTAAGGAAGACCAGATGAAGCAAAGTCAGAAGTCCATGCAGCCCAAGATGTGCCTCAATGCAAGCAGGACATTTCTAGGCCAGCAAATACAGTGAATAACCATGTACACACCACTCTGGAGGGCTGTGTGTGCCTGCCCCATCACACCTGCTAGCCCTTGAGGGAGGCAGGTTCTCTTGCACACTCCAACCTAGTCCAGCCCCTTCCTCTCATTCTGGGAGAGGTAAAATTCAATTTTGCATACCCTGCTGGGAACACTTGACCCTGTTCTGTATAAGAACTTTTGAAAAAAGTGGTCCTTCCCTGATACAATCTCAGACAGTCAGCAGCTGTAGAAAGCCTGACCTAGGGGCTAACATGCAATTATCTTTGATGGAACACTCCTCTGTGATTCTGTGTTGCTGTTATTTCACACTAACTATGCTTATAAGCCTCCATTCTGTATCCTGTGGCCACAAGCTTCATGGTTTAATTATGCATCCTGTAAATATTGGCCTTAGTTTATTTTAATCCTATCAACATATCCTTGGGGATTCCTAGTTCCGTTGATTCATCCTGTTGTTTTTCTCAGAACCTTTTCCACATCTATTACATCCAGGACTGAGTGGGGCAAGATCTAAAACCACAGTTTGCCCTGTGGTTTTACACAGCACCACGTTATCTCTCACTTTCCTACAGATTCCTAATGGTCTCCTATCTTTTGAAAACTGTCAAGCACTGAGCCCACATATTTATAAACTACCTACAGAGAGCTCAAATTTTATTTCCTGAGTTTCAATAGCTAGACAAGAAGCTGCCACTATGTACTGACAGATCAAGCTGGTTTAGGTAGAGTTATTTTCCCCTTTGTATTTGGAGATATTGAGCTATTGTTTCTTCAGTCACTCAACTCCTTGGGATTTTCAGACATTTTTGTGCTCTTCTCAGGCAGTTTGAATATGATTCCTGCAAGCCATTTTATCACCTCAACATTTATTTTAGCAAATACTGTCATCTCATTGTTCATCTCTTTTTCTGGATCATTTGAGAAGGTGTTGAGCAGTTCAGCTTTGAGCCCAGGTCTCTCTAGGGACCCACAATAATCCTCCATTGTGAAAACTCTTTATTTTTACTCTGTTTCCTGTCTTTAAGAAATTCGTTATCCTTGAGCTGACCTTCCTTTTTATGCCATGTCAGCTTAGTTCCTTTTCCTGATCTTTCAACCTTGTCAAAAGCTTTTTGAAAAAATGAATGTCTTATAACAATTAGAACATCCTTTTCCACATGCTCAGTAAAAGTATTTCTATTTGAGTTGAAATATTGACAGTAAAACTTTCAAATGAGTGGCCATTTCAACTGCTTCCATATTTAGTATCTAATCTGAGATGCCTTTGGAGGGCAGTGATTTTTCACTTTTTCCATAAGCGATCACATCCTACCTTTAATCATTTCCTTGGAGAAGTTTAAACTTGAACTCACCAGTTTCTGCTTAAAAGCTTGGTTTGGCTATGTGGAAATATATAAACAGAAAGCAGCATTTCTGATTTATGCTGGACAGAGATTGGTCACAAAACACAAAAGCAAGAATTTCAAGCATACATCTTCAAAGAACACAAAATACTTTCTTACTTCCCATCCAGCATTTATCAAGTCAGATGAGCTAAATGCACAAGAATTTTTTCCCATGAAGGCAGGTGGGAAGAAAAAAAACACCTCTTGCAGATACAGCAGAGGAGAGAGCATCTTCCCTTCTTCTGGACTGGAGCTGAGGAGAAAGCAGAACATGCTGAGATGCCAAAGGCACTAAGTGCAAATAACCCTTCAAGCATTTTTGTCCATGTCACTTCCTGAGAGTAAATTGTTGGAACTTCCTTAGTTCCACAGCAATCTGGCTGTACAATGCTTTCCAAAAACGTCATTTTCCATCGAAAGGTCAATCCAGCAGAAAAGTTGTCCAACAGCCACAGGTACACATTTTTGCTTTTACCTCTAGGAACCCATATTCAAATTATTTTAATTTTTTTTTTAAAGGTAATGAACTCTTATTCTACACTAGAGCTGGAAAGAGCTGAATGTTCTTGTTCCCTTTAGACTTGAAAGAACTTACAATTTGCATGTCAATAGTCTTTAGTAGATCCACTTTGTACATCATTTACATGCCTTTAGCTGCATGACAATTAACAAAATATATCTGTGTATAATGTATCTTTCTGGGAAATGGTAAGGGGTCAGTGAGAAGCTTTACCATATTCAACATATTCATTGGCATTTCAGGGTGAAGGAATTACAGTGTCTCCACTAAATTTATTACTGCACTCTGCCAGGGGATTCAGACCTTGGCAGTTTAACCTTGATTATTCTGATAGTGTGATATAGAACAGGCAGACAATAAAAATGCAAGAGTTGTTTAGACCTTAGTCAAGAAACTCATTGTGGATTCTGTTGTAAAGAATTTTGGAGTGAAGCATGACTTGGGAGTCCAAAAATAGCATTTTAAACGGCAAATGCATCAATGAACCTGAGAACATCAGTCAGGAGAAAGAGTTGTGGTCTGAATACAGGAGTTGAAAACAGCTGCTAATTCTTGCACTTAATCCTTATGAAGTTGAGTCATTTTTATTGGTCTCCTCCTTCATTCTGGCATTTCAATACCTGACAGGGAGAGGAATTCAGCTGCATTCCATGCATGGATGTCGAATCCTTGGAAACAAGGTCTCATGAATTTTTGCAGAACCTATGCATGTAAATCCACTGATGCACCCCTAAGGTTGTATGTGTCAAACCCCACACAAGTGGGACAAGAATAGAATAGGATAGGATAGAGTAGAACAGAAATTAATAGAACAGAACAGAATAGACTGTTTCAGTTGGAAGGGGCCTGCAACAACCATCTAATCCAATTGCCTGACCAATTCAAGGCTCACCAAAATTTAAAGCATGTTGTTAAGGGCATTGTCCAAATGCTTCTTAAACAGTGATAGGCTTGAGGCATTGATCACCTCTTTAAGGAAGCCTGTTCAAGTCTTTGACCATCCTCTCAGTAAAGAAATGAGTCTTCCCAATGTCCTTTCTGAACTTCTTGACACAACTTTGAGCCCTTTCCATGCATCCTGTCACTGGATTCCAGGGAGAAGAGTTTATCACTCCCCCTCCCCTTCCCCTCCTCAGGAAGCTGTTAGAGAGTGATGAGGTCACCCCTCAGCCTCCTCTTCTCCAAACCAGACAAACCCAGAGCCTTCAGCATCTCCTCACAGGATGTGAGGCCTTGCAGCCCTTTCACCAGCTTTCCTGATGTCCTCTGGGTGCAAAAGAAGAGAATCTTCATTCTCTTTCTCAAATTTGCATAATTTGAAGACAGCAGCTCTAATCTGGGACAGCTCAGATAAAGGAAGTCCATCCTGAGGAGGAGTATTCAACCCTTCCAGGAGCCTGCTGGGGCCCTGCATCTCGGCCCATGTTTGCTGGCGTATCTCTGGAGTTGCAGAATCCAACAGAGGCAATGCCAGCTGGTGCTCCTCCTCCAGCTCACATGTCCATGCCAACCATGTCTTGGTGACAAATGTGTTTTCCTCCACCGTGCTTCGAACAAGCAACACCACTGTTGCTGTGGGTCTCTGCTGTGTCAGCTCTGTGGCCTTCATCCTCACATTGCCCATCAAGTGAATAATTTAACCCTTAACGTGGCCTAGGAAGGAGAGAACTGTTGACCTTCCTTTCTCCTACTTTCTCCTTCACTCTCTCTTTCTCCTGCCATGTCTACCCAATCAGCAGTGCTGCTGGAGGTCCTGGTTCTTTCATCATCTGGTTCTTTCATGGGTGTTCTTCAGGCCTGTGTAGAGCTCCACATGTGGCACCAAAAGGCACCCATGCAGAGCTGACAGCAGCAGTATGGGGGCTCAAACTTCAGCCTTACTGCTGCTCCAGCCTGGTTCTGGTGTTGTATTCAGATTCAAACAATGGCTTTCCTAAAAGTTTAGACCTTATTGCCTCTATTTATGTTGTTTTATTTTTTATTTTAACTTGACATATACCCTGCAGCTTCCCAAGGTCACTTATGCCTGCTTCTTTCTTATTAAGGGATTCTATAAACCTCACAGGATTGGTGGAGTTATCTGGCCATGGTCCTGACTCCCTCTGCTTCCTGTTTTGACTTAGGAACATTTGAGTTGTAAGGCAACAAAATTTCTCTTGCAGCAGTGATAACAGGGAGATCTGTAGTGGCCATACTATGGCAGTCTGACAAATTCACATTTTCCACACTCTTCAGACATGCACAGGATGAGGATGTACAGAAAGGTTGAAGGTAAGCAGGAGGAGGGGACGTGTGCAGAGCCGGGTGTGCTGGCAGCCTTCAGCTGGCTTGTGCTGGATTTCACAAGTAGGGTGCAGTTTAGATCAAACATCCATGGCTTTCCACAAGCTTCCCACTGCAATACCCAGAGCCTCACACTCCAATGACGACAGCCAGCCTTCTGGTTTGGAGTGTTCATACAGGAGAGGTGAAGAAAGTCTGCAGCATCCCAGGCACTTGTTTGAAGACTTTTGGCTGGCAGCAGTGGATGGAACATGACAGGGGATGCCTCATCTTGAGCTCTTCAGGCAGTGGGAGTCAGCTGGTGAGTGACACCAGAAGGCTGAAAGCAGGCAATCCATGGCATGTGGTGTTCAGCCACCCTTAGCATCCCTTCCCTTTGATAAGACAGGAGGATTTGCATGAATTTTTGGTGAAATTAGCTCACAGAAAACAATCCTTTGCATGTTAAAGGCATGACATGTAAATTGTTTGCACACGCATCTAATTAGAATGGGATTTGCAAAAGTCTTTGGAGGGAGCCAGAGGGCAGGGGAGGCATCACATTCTGCTTGTTTGTCACTCTTCCTTTGTCAAAACAATGTCATTTATGTTAAATGCCTTATTAACCAGAGCCTGACTTTCTGACATGCAAAAATACATCCCTTTGAAACTCAGCTGTCCAGATTATGTAAGACCCAAGACACATTTCTTCCAGTCTTGCAGTGGATTAGTCTCTGTTACCAGCTCAGTGAACACTGACATCTTTTTTGTTTGATAGCTCTACATATTAAGTTGCTGAGCAAACAGAGACCCCTTTTTTTTTTCCTCTGGGTGCATTGCCAAGGTGCAGTGAAGCAGCAAAATGTTTCAGTTAGGTACTTTATGAACCAATTTGAATTTTGTTATGTCTTCTATGTATTCAGGCCAAGTCACCCTTTTTGCAAACACTCCATTTTAATTGAGGACCTATTTAATTGGGCAGTAGAATCGGTTGCCCAGAGAAGTTGTGGATGCCCTGTCCCTGGAAGCGTTCAAGGACAGACTGCATGAGCAACTTGATGTAGTGGATGGCATCCCTGCCATGGCAGAGGACTTGGAACTGGATGATCCTTAAGGTCCATTCCAACCCAAGCAATTCTATGAGTCTTTGATTTTTCCAGTGTCTTTTCCTACATCAGCTACATTTTACTTACATGAAACTTAATCAGCTCTTTGCATAAACTGCACCACATCCTAAGACCTCTCCTGCAGAGCTGCCATGCACAGAGCAGTCTCATGCCTGTGCATGACCTACACAAGGTCTCTTCACCAGTTTGTCCCTCCTGTGTCCCCATGCCACAGCATCTCCTAACAATGTTCTGTCTGATATGTGCATTGCCACCACTGGCAGTCATCACAGAATCACAGAAAATCCCAAGCTGGAAGGGACCCACAAGGATCACCGAGCCCAACTCCTGACAGTCTTACAGAAGTGAAATAACATTCAATCCTTTTTTTTTTTTTTCTGCTGGGAAACTGTAAAGGGAGTTCACTGCCATTGAGAGCAGCTCTTGCAAGTCCCACTGGCAGCTGCTTTTGCACAGGAGCCAGGGGAGGAATGCATGGAAAAGCCAGATAAGAAGTGTGGAAAAAAGCCCTTCAAAATGCCAGTCACCCTTGAGAACACAGGCCCACAGAGCCAAAGGTAGTCCAGGAAACAGAGGTGAAGATGTACTGTGGAAAATTCACCAAAGAGAGCCAGACATCCTTGCAGAAGCTGTTGATAGAGCTGTTGCACTCAGAGGGGCCCTTTGCAAGTAGGACACATGAGGAGGTCCCCAGTCAACACATCACTGGTAACACATCTTCCAGCAGCTTCCATCTGTGGGTCAGACATCCATTTATCCTCCATCTGTCTAGCAGTGAGGTTGATTTCCCTCACTCCTGTCTGCATGCTTGTTCTAGTGTGATGTGGAGAGCATCACCATGACTTTGAGGTTTTGTATCCTTTGTATCTGGCTCAGAAGATGGTGGGCAGTAAAGCAGCAAGAATCAGCCAGCCTGAAGGAGATGAGGGCAATGCAGTCCTGGCTGGGACCGTGGAGAGCAGGCACAGTTTTTGGGTGATGTGAAAAGCAGTGATATCAGTAAAAATGTTCAATGCCTCCGATGATCTTCCAGCTCATTGAAAATATTGTGCTAGCTCCAGATGTCTGGTTAACACCAAATTGCTGAGCAAATAAAAAGCCACAAAATATAAAGAGAAATGAATGGGATATTAAGCACTCCAGAGACAAGGAATACCAAAAGATGTGGTTGTCCTCAGCAAATCAGCTCTTCTCTAGTGCACACACCTGGCAGTCTTTATTCAGTCTTTCTCATCTTTATATAGAAAGAGAGAGAATGAATATATGTATAATTAAAAGATAGGGCTGTATTTGCACTGAAATGAACCACATAATTGTAGGAATTCCTGATTTTGTATGTGCCTAAAATATCTTCTTTGAATAATATTTGTGTTAATCTTTTTTTAAAAAATTTATTTAATTCTGAAAAATGGTTTAAACTCCAGAGATACACTGAAAGAAGTCACAGGCAATTATATGCTCCTGCTTAATATTCAGAAGAAACAGAAAAGAAGCTGTTAAACTATCCATGGTCTGTGCCAGATCTGCAAATGTCTTCTCTGAAAGCTAATTACATCTTGGCATATGGAGTCTTGGCAAAAGTGTTGCAATAAAAATAGAGAACAAGAAAAGAACTAATTCTCTGCATTTAAAAAAAATAATTCATAGAGCAAAACTCTTTGGTCTCCTGCTGCTTGCAAGCTGTTAATATAGAGCAGAAAGGAACGTTTCCTAATTTAGTATGGACTTTCTTCTAAGAACTGCCAATTCTTCAGATGCTGGGGGAGAGCTAGAGTAGCAGAGCTGTCCAGAATATCAGAGTTATAATTGTTTTTCTCAGTCTCTGCTGCCTATCAGCAGAGACACTGGCGAGTAATCCAATTAAAACAAGCAACTCTCATTTGGAGACTTGAACCCTAACAAGGAAATCCAGGCTCCAGTGAAGAAATGGGAGTTTGCCCTTAGCTTCAGTGAAACCAGGACTGCAAGAACTGGCCTTGATTTTAAACACCATTGATGGGCAAGAAGGACATTTGAAGTGCATGTGTAAAACTAAACTATTGATTAAGTTCCACAGACTTTAATATGGGATATTACTTTGCAAGTGTAGCTGTGAAATCAGAAAGATTCATCCCATCTACCTTTAGATTTCTACCATGTAGATGTCTGTCTCTCTCCTAGTCACTCCTCATACTTTTGAAGTCATAGAGAGAAATAAGCAGCTAAAGATGTGAATTATCTACTTTTGGTGTTTATGACAAAGCACCTATTTCTCCTATTTAACTGGAAGAGGACTCCCAGGCTACATCTGTGCTGTTAAGTCAACAGTGTTGCTTCTCCACAGTTTCTGGAAATTATTCCTGGTGCATTTTCTGCCTGGGACCAATTAACATGCCCCCACACAGGCCCCACACACAGCTGAGGAGCTAACAGGGATCATTCCCCATGGGACTAAGGATGGAGCTGTTCTGTTTCACAGGGAAAAGGATTTGTTCATACAGGAGCAGGCAGCTGCCCTTGGTGTCAGATAATGGGGACGTAGACATAACTAAAGGACTTGGTCCCATGTACAGGTTAGCTCTGGAGCTGTCTGCATTCAGCCAAATGATTGGCTTTTTTGTATCTGAGTGGATGAAATGGGGTTTTTTTCTTCCTCATATGAAAATTATTCCATGGCACAAAATTTCTGTGAAGGCAAGGGCAAACATGGCAATCAAGCAAATAGCATCATGTGTTGTAAAGTAAGATTAACAAGAAAATACTCTCAACAGCAGCAGAACTCAATTCCCTTGCAATTTTGATGCAGCCTGGCCTGTCAGGAAGAAGTCTAGAAAGCCTAGGAAACAAGTTCAATATATTGGAGCTACTGGGCAACACTTGGTCTGCATTACTCAAAGCAAATGGAAACCCAATCATGTGCTCAATTAATGCCTGTATTAGAAATTCCAGGGTTTATCTTTCTATGCCTGGCTTCTATACACATACATGGCAATATAATAAGTATTTTGATATTCCTAGAGAAGGAAAGAGAGTTAAAGCTAAACAAATACTGACCTGTCACATGGTGACAGCATATTCCTGGACATTTCTCAGATTTCCTACACTTTGTGCCTTTTAGTGCTCAAATACTTTTCTTCCAAGGTTTATTAAATGAAGGCTAATCTTGAAACACTTGTGACTTGGGGTATGTGTTTGTGAAATTCAATTTGACATAGAATAGAGATAATATTGGTTTACCTAAGGCCATGGAGAAAATCAGCTTCAGTAAGGCCAATCCCCTATCAGTTTAGAAATGTGTGATTTTTCTAGAGTCTGAGTAGATATGCTATAAAAATATAAGGAGAACATTTTACCCATCCAAACAAAACTTTTATGGGAGATCAGAATCAGCCAAGAGATTGTAACCCAAGTGCCACTGAAATAAAAAATGGCAGGACTTCAAATCACCAGGACTACTTAAGAATGTTCATTAGATTGCAGGGTAATATTTAACACCCACGTCATTTTCACCACGAGTTAGTTGGAACAGATACTCCTGCATCTTGAAACTATTTTCATGATATATAATGAAAGCATATAAGCAAGAATGTTACTGCTCATTTTAAAGCAAAACAAAACTCATGTTTCAGTAAACTATTATTGACTGTGCTTTGGTGGTTAGAATCAGAAGCAAAGAGCCAGAACCATGGAATCATAGAAAGTCCTGAGCTACAAAAGAGCCACAAAGATCATCAAATGCAACTCCTGGCCCTGCACAGGACACCACAAGAATCCCACTGTGTGCCTGAGAGCATTGTCCAAATATTTCTTGCTCTCTGTCAGGATTGGGGCTGGGACTACGTCCCTGGGGAATTGTTCCAGGGCCTAAACACCCTCTGGGTGAAGAACCTTTTCCTGATATCCAACCTAAACCTCCCCTGACACAATTTCAGGCCATTCCCTTGGGTCTTGTCACTGGTCATGAGAGAGGAGAGATCAGAGGTTACACAAATCTCCATCGATAGTTGCTACCTTTGCTAGTTTAGGTTTCGATCTGTAACACAGAATTATTGCATGAAGTTCTGGATTCAGTTAGCCTGAAACAAAGAGGTAGAGTCATACCTGTTATGCTTGAAATTAAGAAGGTGTGTGCTTTATTTAGCTTAACATCTCTGCATTAATAAGGATGTCATGATATGTAGGAACACTACCACGGGGAAAACAGGAAGAAACCAGTGCCTTGTGTAAAAACCCCTCCCCAGTTATTCAGTTGTATAAAATTTTTCAAGTTCATATCATTTCTGCAGCTTCACCTTGTATTTCATTACCAAGGACAACTATAGCAAACAATCAAAACATTCTCATTTATGCTAATGTTTCCTTTTTACTGTGCTTTTCATTCAGCAAACAGTTGTACTAATCTTCCTCAGCAACAGGAACACTTCAGTCTATTAATAGAACTACTTGTTCAATGTACAGCTACCAAATGATGTTAAGCATATTTCTTATTCTAAAAATAAACAGTAATAAAAAAGATCAGAGGGCAAAACTAAATTTTAAAAGCCCCTAGATTTGCACTAACACAGTGACTGAAAATGATGAGATTTATGAAGATTTCATAAGTTTGCAAATTGTAGATAATAGGGTACCGATCAAAGTCAGAGGAAGAAGTTCCTGTGTTAGACTCACAAGTCTAAGAACTGGGCTTTAATGAGAGCTGGCTTGGGCTCTGAAAACCACACTCCAGAGAGAGCCCCAGACCCAGCCTCCATGTGGGAGCCCTCAGGCATTGCTGGAACACTCCTGGCAGTCTGTGAGCAGCTCCTCAAAGAGCTGCCAGGCAACCATGGGCCCCCTTATCCAGGGGGTAAAGGCACACCAAGAACCAGGGACGAACAACTATAAAACCAGGAAGCCACATTGCCAGGAATGGAAAAATGAAGCTAATGTTTAACTAAGAGGGCAATTAACCAACTTCATGATAAATCAAGTAAACTCTCCAAAATTACAGCGCTCTAAACCATGGCTGAATGCCCTCCACTATAAAAATTTTAGACCAACTCTAAGTTATGGCCCCTGCTGTGCCTTCTAATATAATATTAAAAACAGAAGGATTGACCCCTTCCCTCTCTACACATTGAGTTACTTGCTTCATTTTTTGGGGGCAGGTGATTTAATAAGGTTCCCAAAAATCTGAATCTCATCCTTTGCCCTGCTTCCCTACTTCCTACTAATGATTCTTCTTGAAAACCACCATGAACTTCCCTGACTGGCAGTGCAGACAAGCCCCACTGCTCTTCTGCAATCTGTTATGGATATCCCTTCCATGGGCAGAGCAGGAGAGGAAATCACTTCCATTTAAATAGGGAGAATTTGGTCTTTGGATGGAGGTCAGGTCAGTCATGTTGTAATTCTCTGAGAGCCATCAGGCCCTCCTAGTGGAGCCATCTTGGATTATTTCATCTAAAGAACAAGAGAGAGATCTGGTATGAAAAGGAAAGGGAATCAGTACTGAGGGTCATGATCACAGGCCAGGACTATGGGTCACTTGTGAGTTAAAATTTAGATATTCAGCAACTTAGACTGTCAGTGAAGTCAGAGACGTCACATCTTGTTGAGAGCAAAATTACGGTTGTTACGCAGGCTGTTCGGAAATAGCACAGTATGTAAATGCAATTAAACCCATACCACTGATGACTCTGAGAGACTATGCCAGCAGAATAAGCCTTGGCAAAGCTGTGGCTGGCTCTGAGACCTCTCTTCCACTCCCTTTGTGGAACAGCTACTCCCTCAGGAAGGAGGTGTGAACAGCCATAAAGTCAGCCTATGGCCTTTCATCTCTGGGGTGGCTTTTAAGCTGCATCCCAGTGTGGTTCTGCTGTCAAGACCTTCCTGTGCCCACCCACACACCACTGGATGAGTTTCCCAGCACTGCTGTGGGATCCCCCAGAGCCAGAGGAATTACAACACTGAGGACACATAGGGACTGTTTCAGTTCCTCAAGATCGGAACAGGTAACCCCAGACTTTTCTCAGATGTTGCCTGATGTGCCTCTAAAAGCAGCATCTATTATCACATTGTTTTCGTGCTGTAGACTAAAGCAGCACCATTTGTTCTGCCCTCACTGAGCAGAAAATATTGCTTATCTCTTCCACAGCCATGCTGCCTATCTGCCATGACTCCTAAAAGACTTACTCACACCTTCCCACTGCTTTCCAGTTGATCCTTTATAGGAAACACTGCTCTTATTTGGACATCTTGATCTAGCTAATATTTTTCCAAAAGCTTCTGTTAGAACTAAACCTGAATTAAAACTGACTTTGAGATATTATTTTTCCTTAGGGCTGTGCAAATGTTTGTGGAAGGTAATCCCACTTCAGCAGCTAAATTCATCTATGTGCACCCACCTGCAATTTTCTTCTGCCTAAGCACTAAGCCTTTTTTGGAAAGGGTAGCAGGAGGATGAGTAAAAGGTTTGTTCTGTTAAAGAAGATGAAACCAAGGAGTGGAGTGGTTTAGTGTCATTGCTGGTATTCAGTCACTATGTGGGAAACAGATTTCCCAAACCACAATATTAAGGAATATTCTGTAGAGGTCCCAACTACTTGACAGCCAGTACAGAGAGAAGGGCAGCATATTTTAATATTAAGGGCAGTGATATTTTAATAGCCAACCTTGCCAAAGATAAAAATCCAGACTGAACAGCACTGTCCTACTTTGGAAATGTCTTTTTAGGATGCAGAAAGAATATCAGACAGAGTGTTTCAGTTTGGATATTCTACTTTTGTTGCACTCGGTTTGGGAAATGCAGTGCAAGCAATTGCAAGTGCTGATGAGATAGAGAAAGCTGGAGAACACTGAGGCATTTAGGGCCCAGTAATGACAGCTGATGGGCTACAAGAGGCACAAAGCACACCTTCACTTTTTCTGGGTAAAGCCTTCTTAGAAGCTTACAATAAGAGCAGGAAATTAAATGGGACTTGGTGATTGTGCAAGAGCATGTAGGTGGGGAGAAAGAAATCAGGTGAAACACTGAACAGCAGAAAGACACCGGGAAAGCAAAAATTATGAGGGAGGCATAAGGAAACCATAAACAGTGAATTAGATATGAGCCTGAAAAGCAGTAGGAAAAGTTGAGTCTTTAAAGAAGTCTAATTCTGGACTGGAGACCCAGGTTTCTCCCACCTCAGATTTCATGGGAAGTAATTGTGAAGCAGCAGCTCCTGACTTTACTACTTGCAAACTTTGCTCTCTGTAATGTGTTCCTCCTTCCATTTTCCCATTTCTGGGCTCATGAGCCTATTTGCACTATCAAATATAAGTTTGTGTCCCTCCATCTGAAGCTAATGACATATTGATTTTACTTTTGTTTCAGGATTCTTTAGGCATTTTTATTCTAGTCTGGTCAAGTATAAGGACAAAGGGCCTTTTCAAATGTTCTGGTAGCACACAAGACAAAAATTCTTATGAAGCCTACATAAGTCAAGTTCCCAAATTTTAGATGAAGTCTGAAGAACTTTTATGTTCACAAACCATGTTCAAAAGACTCTCAGAAAGTTTTTGGTCTTCGGTGCCAGCCCTAATGGAGTTCTTGTGGATGTACTGAAAGTAATATGTGTAATTGTGGACTGAGATTGGTATAGTTTGATTTCTGCAGATGCAACACACTGAGAAAGGATAATGTTGCTTTTGCTTGCTCATTGATTATGCTCTTATATTGCATTAATTCCCACACTGAACTGCATCCAGTTAAACTTCAGAAATTTTAGGCAAGTTGCAGACAAGTAATAACAGAATGCTAGAAAGATTTTGGCAGGAAGAAGTGAGTTTTGAAGGACAAAGCAATCACAGTGGGACTAGACTGAAATTTCTGACTTAAAGGCAAACAACAGGAAATAACAAGGCAAATCCTAAATTAGCCTGTTCGGTCCTTAACCCTGCAGAAACACCTCCAGTGATGTCCCAGGCAGCTGTTTTAACAATGGATATTTTAAAACATTTTGAAAATTAGGTTACTTTGATTTCAGTAGAGTCAGACACCTGAAATGCTTTTAGGAAGTTTAATAAAAATATGATTTAAGAAAATGTGTCAGTATTTGGTTCCATACCAGTTTACCTGGGAGATGATTCTTTACACAAAGCCTGTAGCTTGAGGAGCTGCCCCAGATGGATGTAAAGGGATACAGTCCAGAAGCATCACCTTACTGTAGTCTGCTTTGAAGGGGTGAGAAGAATGTGTCAGATCTATTTTGATCCAAGGTTGAGCAGTAAAAACAATAAAACCCAGAGATATGACAAATCAAAACCTAAGCCTGGCAATGGGATTTGTCCAGATTGAAGTGTTCACTGTACCTGTGTGTTTGACAGTTATTCTGCATAGTATGGGAGATCAAGTATATATTAGCTTATATACATATATAAGCATATAAATATATAAATCTCCATGTATTTTAAGTCACCAATATGTCTGCTGACAAAATGTCCCAAATACATTGTTGCAGCATTAGCTATCTCTTCTGCAGGCAGCCCAAAACACCTCCTCTGAATGATGTCTGTACCTGCCACTCACCATGACCCTTGCTAGCAGCAGCTGCACTGTTTTCTCCATCACGGTGGTTCCAATATGACTCATTATCACTTACTGTGCCTTGCAGACACAGGGGGAAAGCATGGTCCCTGTGCTAAAGAGTGTCCAAGGAGTATAAATGTAATCAGACCCGTTTCCTTTTTAAGGCCTGGAGCTGACTAATAAATGCCAAATCTAGAAGATGCTACTAATAAAAGCTCTGCTACTGACTGTGTTGCCGGGTGGGGCAGCCAGGGAGACTGCAAGAGAGGCAAAAAAAGAAAGAGGCAAGGGAATCCAAGTCAGATGGCAAAGGAGGATGAAGCAGGATGATGTGCTGCAAAGCACGTTGTCTAACATAGCAAGTGCAGTATGTTAGCAGTAATGAAGACTTCTTCAGAATTTACTCACTACAGGAATGCTTTACTCTGCCTTTGATCTCTGTGCAGATTTCTGCTTGATGTCAGTGGGAAATCCCCTCGCTGTCTTTATCAGCCTGAGGATGTCAAAAAAGACTTTGACAACCACTTCCCAGTGTCAGTCACTATCCGAATGAGCACTACTCTAGTTAGAAATTGCACTCTTTCTGTCCACCCACTGTTCCCCCTTTATTGATACATCAGCTTAATTTCTGCAAATGTTGCCAGACCAACCTTGAAGGTTCCAATTTTTCCCTTTTTTAACTCAGAAAACCATAGGCAGCAGTGGTGCCGTTTGCCTCTACTCTTTGGCTAATATTCTTTATCCCCCAATGCCAGGAACCTGTAGGGAGCAGAAGAAATTGAATTCCTGACTTCCCTGTATTTGTGTGGATAATGAAAGAAGCTCATGGATACATTCATTCTGGAGCACATACACTACCCATTTTTCAAGAAATGAGCACTGCTCGTTTTGTCTGGGTAACTGAGCAGTGAATACAACCACAGCTGTGGCCAGACCTCCAGGCTGCTTGCAGCCTTTCTCTGGGAGTTACAGAGAGGAAGGGAAAGCTGTGTGACAACATTCACTAATGCAAGAGGCTGAGCACAACTCCCTGTCTGGGAGAGGGACTCTGTGGAAGGACGGTGCTGAGAGAGATGAGCAGGCACTGCAGAGCTAGCAGCATATATTCACTGTATGTAGCACACACCACATGGCTGGTGGCTTTTTGTCAAGGGCTTTTGCTTGCAAAGTGGTTGTGAGATGTTTTCCACCCGCACACCAGTGTGCTGCATCAGCCATGACAGTGGGAGGGCACTGGGACACAGCCTAAACCCCCCAAAACACAATTCTCCTCCATACTGGGCAAATGCTTGTCTGGATCCTTTCAGCCCACAAACATTACCTTTGCCTTGCTGCATCACTGTGGCCCTGATCTAAGTCTCCATCTGAGCTGGAGCTGGGTAAGCCAGTGCCTACAGTGCTCACAAAGCCCCTGGGTTTATGCCCTGGAGTTTCATGTTAACAGCACAGGCAAAGTTGTGGCTGTATTTTGTGAATACAAAAACCAGGTAATCCTATTTTCTGCAAAGAATACGAATAGGAAAAAATCCATTGAGACATTCTCAAATCTTTTTCCTTCCATCTCCTAGAAACCACAAGAAATTCTGCTAAGAAAGGAGTTTGTCAAAAATATACGTGAGAAATAGATCACTGCCTTAGCGTGCCGGTGACTGGAGTGGGGGAGTGCTGTCCTTCGCTGGAAGTCTGGAGCTGGTGTTGTACCCGACATGGCACTGCAGGCTCCTGGGAACAGCCTCTGCCAACAGCATCTAGGAGGAGTTCCTTTGGAAACTGCTGGAACACATACCTGTGATAACCTAACCGGCCACTGAGTGTCCTCTTTGCTCCACAAACCCAGATGGAAAAGTACTTGGATGACAGAAAGGAGAAGGGATGGTTGACCGTTAAGGAGAGCTCAGATACAACAACTATTAGGAACTAAACACGAACCCTGTGGTAAACTGGAGAATTTTAATTAAATAACCTGCTTGAATAACACAGCGTACAGCCTCTTTGATCTGCAGTTTCCTTCTGATGCAAGTATTTGAGCTTAAAGATTGTTTCTAGAGAATGAAAAGAATAAATTTCTTTTTGTTTTCTCCAACTTTTCAAAACCAGGGATGGATTTGGCACAGTGACTCATAGGTTGAGCTGGTGTGCACCAAATCAATGCTTATATCTCTCCTCATACTAAGGGGCTGGATTTCACAACACAGTAGTTTTTCTGTCTCCTTCCCCATTAATTAATTGCACTATATAGTTCTGAAATGGCCTCCATCTCTCTTGCATTGCATTAGATTGCCCGACTCTTATATTTTCCAGTGAACATTGGCCAAAGTTTTCTGTCCAGTGATCAAATGCTGCATCATTTGAACCAAGACTCTCTACTCAATGGCCATAGCTTTCATAATGGATTCAGTCTCCTTCTCAACTCTTGCTGTTCTGGCTTTTGCAGGGCTCCATGTCTGTTCCCTGCTGAGACCTGAGACCTGCAACCTCCAGCATGTCTTTTCCAGACCCTCCACTTACAGTCCTACATGGGCATGGGCACTCACAACGCCATTTCCAGCTGTTCTGAGATGTTCAAAGTCATTTTCATCTTCCATTAATGTGCTGACTGCAAACACTTTTGTCTTTGCTCAGCCACAGGACTCTCAGCATCTTGGTTCTCACTTTCTAATCCCCCTCCTTAACCATCTTGAGATGGCTCCAGACAGCACCTCCTCTCTGTTGCTGTATCGAGGCACAGCTGAGCACCACTGCAGTAATCAAAATGCATTTATTGGTTTCTTGCTACTATATAGAAGTTATTAGGAAGTTTAAGTTTGAATCCCTGCTGGGGCCGATCAGGAAATCATTAGGCTGAAGTAGAAGAAAATGAAATTCTAGAGAATATTGTTCTTTCTAAACTGTATCAATAGGATGGGAGAAAAAAAAAAAAAAAAAAAAAAAAAAAAAAAAAGAGATTCTTGCAAAAGGAAGGTCCTGGACACCAGAGGAAATTCTCCCCTAAGAATTCCTGATGGAAGGAGAAACATGTCAGTGTCTGTGTCAGTTGTGTCAGTTTGCCACTTTGATTCGATCTGTGTATCTTCTGTGCTGACTTCTAAAGAGTTACTCTCGAGACACCAAATGAACAGTGTTCAGTTTCCCCCAGCAACTTATCCTTGTCTAATTAAAACTGAAAACTCAGAACCTCCTCCTGCTGCTCTGCAAGAGGGCAAATCTTGCTCACGTCTGAACAAGAGCACCTGAGGATAATCGAAATTGTGGAGTTTTCATTTCGGCCAACTGGAAACAAACTAATCACTCGAGCATATCCCAGTGTCAGATACATTGTCCCAGTCTCATAGGTGCAGCTCTGACCTTAAAGGCTGGCTCCAGTTCCTAGGTTAGTTATTGACCTCTCTTGTCTTGCCCACCACTCCAGTAAAACTGATTAATGATCTCATGTTTAAGAACTAAGTAACACTATTGTGTGTGCTAGAGATTTGAGCATGTCAGATCTGTAGTGCAAGCCCTCAGGTCTCAGCTGCGATGGAGGCAGTGACCTTGAAGTGTTACTCCAGAGAATTTGTTTCATTGAAGACTCAAGCAAAGCCCTCCTGTCACTCCTTATTTTCTACATCTTCAGAATGTAAGCTACACAATGAGTGACTTTCAACCAAAGAATATTTGGGACTGCTTTTTTTGTGTCCAGGCACTGGGCAGTTGGACTGAATACATTTCACAAAATCACACAGCAGCTGAGGTTGGAAGGCACATGGAGCTCATCTAGTCCAATGCCCTGCTCAAAACAGGGTCACCTACAGCAGGTTGCCAAGGACAATGTCCTGTTGAATTTTTAATATCTCCAAGGATGGAGACTACACATCCCTAGAGCCTCTCTGGGGAACACATTCCATTTTCAACCACCCTCGCAATACAAAGGTATTTTCTTATTTTAAATGGAATTTCCTGTATTTTAATTTGTACTTACTGCTTCTTCTGCTGTCACTGAACACCAGTGAGAAAAATCTATCACCTTTACTCCCCCAAAACTGATATTTACACACATAGATAAGATCCCCCTGATCCTTTTCTGCTTCTGGATTAATAGTCTGAGCTCTCTCAGCCTCTCTTTGTACAACAGATGCTCCAACCCCCATCATTTTCACAGCCCTTCAATGGACTTGCTCCAGTGTCCATGTCTCCCTTGTGTTTGGGAGCCCAGCACTGGACACAAGCTGCAGATGTGTCTCACAAGTGGTGAGCAACCTGCTGGCAATGCTCCATCTCTGGCAGCCCAGGAGGCCGCTGGTCCTCTTTGCTGCGATGACAAATTTCTGTGTCATGGTCTGCTTGGTGTCCACCAGGGACCCCATGGTCCCGTTGTGCAATGCTGTTTTCCAGCTGTTGGCACCCAGCCTATCCTGGTGCCTGGGGTTGTTCTTTGGCAGATGCAGAGCTTTCCATTTCCATGTCTTGAATTTCATGAGATTCCTGTCAACCCATTTTTCCACACTGTTGAGGTCCCTCTGAATGGCACCATGACCCTTTTGTGTATCAATTGCCTCTTCCAGTTTTGTGTCACTTGTAAACCTTCTGGGGATACACAGCCAAGTCATCTCTGTCAGCCAAGTCATCTCTGTCACGGGTTAAACAATACTTGGGCCACGATCAACCCCATGCTGCACCCCTAGTGACTGACCTCTGGCCAGACTGCTGCTGATAACAAAGCTTTGAGCCTGGCAGTGGGTTGTTTGTGACCTGCTGTGTTGCCCCTTCAGAAGATGCCAGAGTGATTCAAGCCCCTGCTACAGTACAGAGTCTGTGAACGTGAGGTTTCTTCCAGCTGTCTGAAGAGGCATCACCTGCTGCTTTGTCAGCTCCAGTGGCCTGTAGCCATATCAGCCACATTTGTGTGACCACTGCTCCCGACCTGTAACCTCTCAGCTGGCTCATCATCCATCCCTAGGCAGAGCTCTCTGCCTTTCTGCTGCTCTCACACCCAGGGAAACTTGCTTGACTTTCCCACTTGTCCTTCCTGAAAATCTTTTATCCTTCCACTGTAGCACTCCACCCATCTTCACTATCCCACCATAGCTCTGTGATCCCAATTTGTTTGACAAGTTTTCTGCTACAAATAGGCTAGTTTTTTTTTTTTTCATTAAAGACAAATGGTCAGGGTTAGCAGCTTTCAAATGCATACCAAACCTTAATGAATAACCCTCACAAAAAACAATCAACTTAAAAGATCAACGATATTGATGAAATGGAGCAATATGGGGAAGTGAAGAGACAGCAGCTCAGAAAACTAATACTCTCTAATAAAACATTAATAGAGGGGGGAAGACTATGATTAAGTGAAATTTAGACCTCATGAAAGCCAGTGAGATCTCAAAATCCCCTTCAGGGAAGAGTAGTAGAGAACAAAGGCAAAGAGAGATTGTTGGCACAAGGGGAGACAGTCCTGATCTTAGGACTTGGGAAACAAATGTCCCTTGTAGTGTTTACCTGCAGCTGCAAGGGTTTGCCTTGCTAGGACAGCTGCTTTTGTGCCAGGACTCACTTGTAAAAGCTGTGCCAGATGGAGATATGTGGCTGTTACTATTTTTTCATGTTCTTGGTCAGTGCAGCCAGTTGGTGAAACTTGTGCCTAGGTGAGCTTGTTTCCTTGGGATGGTTCTCACCTATAGGCCTTGCCTCAATGATTTCTTTTGCAAATACAGAGATGATAGAAAGGAACAAACATGTCCTGATGTTTTGCAATTTTTTCATGGTTTTTGTCTTTCTGCTTCATAGCCATGCACCTGTTCTTATTCAAATTATAATGCACTTCCTTCCCCTTTCTTCTTCTCCTCATATTTTCACATTTTCCCTATTCAGCTTGATGATTTTTTTTAAGCAATGATAATTATTGGAGGTTTGTATTAATCATATTTTTGTCAGTTTGTAGCCAGGAACTCAAGAAGAATGAGTCCTTTTAGTATGCAGCCAAAACAGTTCCTTTGATAAAAATTGTCAACAGAAGAGATCCCCCAGACAGACAGAGTAGATGATGTATTAGACAATGCACTGCCCACACATGGTGTGGTAAAACTCTCTCTGCCTTCATTTCTCTGCAAACATTGTGTCCCAGGTCCAGACATGCAGTTCAGAGACGATCAGCTAGTCAGAGAAGGTGACACCTTGAAGAAAAGGAGTGAAGCATACAAAAAAAGTGCTGGAAATGTGGGAGCAGCAAGGAAAAGGTGAAGCTGAAGTGAAAAGAAGGAGAAGGTTGAAGTGAATCCTTGTGAGAGGAAAACAGTGTCACACCAAATGTCATGGACTGAATGGAAGCTTTGGGCAAGGTTTATCAGGGAGAGCCTCCCATTTAGTCCCAAGGAGCAGAAAGGACCCCCTTGCTTTCTAAACTCCTCAGAAAGGAGTCTGGGTGTGGCTGGATCCACTTCTAGTCCCAGACTTTATCAATGACTTGTGTCTAAAGGATTATATTGGTGTAATTGAACCTTCACATGACTTTGTCCCACAGGTTTAAGGCTATTAAGCCAAATATATGAATAAAATAAATGATTTATTTAAATTGATGATGGTAATGATAATGATTAGACTAAGAGACTTTAATCAGTATTATTTACTACACAGTATAGATAGCTATAACTATTAATATAGTGCATTATTTATTAAATTAACAATTTCAAAGCTATATTAATAACGACTAAGTAGAGATTGGTGTTACTCATCCATATCAATGAATTTGGGCAATTCTCTTTTACTCAGCCTGGAGGAGTGACCTTAAGGAGTATCCCCACTCCAGGGAGGAATCTCCATACACTCCTAGAAGGGGTTAGAAGTCCCTATGTTACAAGTCTCTGCCATTAAAAAGTGGGACTGGGCTTTTACAGTATAAAGTGACTGACTTATCAGTCAGAGGTTTCTGCGTGAGCTGTGTGGGCCACATCCTCACCAGAGCCAGCTTCAGCTAGAAAACATTGTCTTCACATCCTCTGAATGTTTCACTTAGGGATTGATGAGTCAGGCTGATCTCAGCACTCTCCAAGACCAACAACAATGTGACCCCATTTCTCCATGCACGGATAACTTTTGCTAATTGGGAGAAATTTAAGCTGATTTACCCCCACTTAGGCAGAACATCCTGCTACACCAGAGCCTTCCAAGAAAATAGACATCTCTGCTTTGGATGCTCTTGGGAGTGCTCTCATCAGGGGGGCCTCCCCAGGCCTTCATGGTAAGGATTTAAGGGGTAGGTATTACCAGGGATGAGGAAGCACATAATGTTCCCCTGAATTGGGAATCCTTGAAAGAATTCATTGTCACTGATCCAACAGCTACAGGACAGAACAACCCAGTGTGGAGTTAAACACCACTTGTCTTTGCTCCCAAGCTGCTTCCCCTGGAGCAATTTTTTCATTATCTCTGTTTACTAGGAAAGACTTAAGGAATAAGTACAAGAATCCTGTCTTCTTGATAAGCCTTAAAATTGGTACAGAGCTTGCAGTGCTGATATTAATAAAGGATTGCAACAGTTCAGCTATTAATACATTTTCTCTGGCAGAGCTTAGCAGAATATGATGAATTCTGGGTAGCCTATGTTATGCTAATTAACATAAATATAGGAAAGCCCTTTTCCCTTCTGAATATCAGAATACTCCAAATGAATACTGCAGTTAACATATGCACGCAGGAACACAAGATTATATGTATCACTGACAACATCATCTTATTAGCTATGAGCATATGTTTTGTACAAGGAGAGGCTCTGATTGTTAAAGGAAGGGCAGGATACTGGCAGATGAGGTGAAGAAAAGAAGAAGGCAGTGGAGCCCTTTGGATACAGTTCATAGAGACAATCTTGGAGACGTCTTAGACTGAAAACTGCCTGTTTCAATACAAACATACTTCTGTAGAATGGCTCTTCAGGGCCATTTGGAGAAAAAAAATTACCCAACCCCCTCCTCCCCGTTACATTAATATCAGTTAATTAATGTGAACCTTTTTTTTCCCTTTTAAGAAGAGCTATCATGTAAAGAAAAAGGGGAAAAAGAATCCAAGCCCCCAAAAGATATCTTTCCCTTCAAAAGTCCAAGTACTCAGTCCTATGGACATGAACTCACTTGTCTGAAATGCTTCCTTATATCATTCCCAAATATAGCGACTCCATAAGAATAAACGGCTGGGGGTGGGGAGGTGTTGTTTCCTTTTCCTTTAAATACTGTTTTGAAAAAAGAAATGGAGGGACTTGCAATGCTTTTGTACTGTTGACAGAATTGGATGTTGGTATGAAATATTATTTTAGAAAGATAACCAGGACTGTGTCACAGTGGGAGCTACAGTGGGATAATGAAGCACAATCCTTCTAATTACAAGACCGAAACAAAACAAAATGCTAATGCTTCTCAAATCACACCAAGTGCACAGACACAGTAGATGCTGCTGAAGTTGAAGCCTTTATATCTTTCCCCTTTCTTTTAACAACCTTTTAAGCCAACAAGAAGTTCTCTGCTATTTTGGTTGCTCACACAAAGTGAAGTTTGGGTCATGTCTATTGATGGCACTGATAGAGTGATTTAAACCCCTGAACCAAAAGCAGGGATTTAATGAACAGCAGGAGCTTTGGATTTGAAGGCACGTGGGACAGAAGGTTGGGTCAAGGGTATCTAACAAAAGGCCAAGGGTCTCTACCACACACTGCTGAAATGAGCTCCTGTTGGCACAACTCTGAGTTTACTACAGGTTCTGGTCAAACTTTTGTCAGGCATCTGATGGAAAAGTCCATCAGGAACGGTGGAATTATTAGGTGGCCTTGAGGAACCTGGCCTCATGCAAAATGTCCCTGCCCATAGCAGAGGAATTGGAACTGGATGATCTTTAAGGTCCCTTCCAACCTGAACCATTCTATGGGTCTATATTTCTAGTAACTTGAGGTTGAATTTTATTTTCTCTGTGAATGCCTATGATCAATTGTATATAGGAGAGTAGTAAGAGGATGTGGAAAGAAAAGGACAGCAGAAGCTCCTTTCAATTTTATATATGAGAGTATTAAGAGAAAATGGAAAGAAATGGACAGCAGAAGTTCCTTTCCTTTTTCATTCATAAGCTGCTAAAAGAGTGTTTTCTTCATCTCAAGTCTAAAAAATGACATCAGATGCCATACTTGAAGGACTCTGAGAAAATAAGGATATGAGCAGCCTGATCTAGCACCAAAGTCAAAGCAAAGTTCCCCACTGTCTTTCTAGAGTTTTACATGTTTGAGCTTTTTAAAAATTTTTTGTAGGAATGAAAATTTCTATTTGGCCTGTACTGTGGTGCTACATCATAAAAAATTAAGATGATACACAATATCTTCTATTATTCAGTATTACTCTGAAGATGCATCAAATAGAGCATGTTTTTCAGACATGGGCTGGTCTGTCTGCTGTTACTTATGCTGCAGTAAATTCTCTGGGGGATACATATATGACCTGGAATCAGTTTGAAATAACACAGTCCCACTTGGTTCCTGGTAATCACACTGGAGATGCACTTTGCACCATCCCATGCACAGAGTGTCTTGTATTATTCAGATACATCTTTTTAGTCTCTGGTTTCTTTCAAGTGCACAAAACACAGGAGGAGGTCATGAAAAGTTCAGGTTTTGGTGAGCCAGCATTTGTGATTATGGTTCTAGCCTAGTGTTTGCTCATAGCAAAAGGAATATATGTATGTATACCTAGACCATAGGCTGGACTTTGCCAGATTTATCCTTTCTTTTCCAGGTTGGAGGAAGGAAAGGTGAAGCAGAACAGAACCCCACCTTCAGACATAAATTCCTAGAAGTTTCTGTTTGGTCTTTTTTCATTAAATTGTAGATACCTTTATTTACAAAATCACCTATCACCTCTATCACCTATTCTCTATCCAAACAGACTTTTACGTTTGATACCACATAAGTGTGATAAAGATAAAAATATTCTCCAAAATGATGTGTGGGTTAAAGACGTGCTTGTTAGCAGAAGTGTAATACCAATAATTTGCTTTGGCTATCAAGACAGGTACTTCAGAGAACAAAAATGTCTCCTTCTGTCCCAGCAACAATTTATTGGAGATCTATATTTAGAACCATAGACAGTAAATGTCTTGGAGAGGGCTGCAGAAGTCCAGCTGCTCCAACCATAGTCTGTATAATTTTTATTACCAGGATCTAAGAGTAAGACCTCCAGTGCACAGCTGCAGTTCTTTAAGCTTCAGGGTGTATTCCTGCAGTCCAAAAATTAAGTGATCTAAGCTGCTGATGGTTCTTTGGATTTAATTGCTCAGAAGCACATGGGGATTTTTTTATATATGATGTCTTGAATATTGTACGTTTTTTTCCGCTTTACATGTGTTCCCTGTCAACCAGGTAAAGTTAAGATCTCCTCTATCTCACTGGTGCATTGTAAACATTAGTTAAGTGGAGAGCTGGAAGTATTTAATTATTGTGATAATATGAGGCCATTATATCCCATTGATTGTAGGTAACTGGCTCTAGGGAATGCACTGTATAAACATCTGAAGTGCTTTCCAGATACTAATTATTGCCACATCATCTCCATTTGAAGGTAGTGAAATTAAGGGACTTTCAAACACCACAAATCCCAGTCTAGACACTGAAATTCTCACTGAAATTTTCCAACTAATTGAAGAGTTTTGCACTTTCCAAGCTTGCTGGAAATCTGTTGGGGAAATACAGAGGTATTCAGAAGATCTGAATGAGGCTTTTTGGTTTGGCCAAGCCATCCTTGCCTTCAGCTTTCCATCAGGTGTCTTAGTGCAGAGCTTCTGCTGGTTAATACAGCTTGAGCCTGGGTGATCTAAGGGCAGATTTTGGAAACTGGGGGCCAAAAGGCTTTCTCCCTGTTGTGCTGTGAGCTGCTATGGTGAAAACTGGAAATTCCCAGTTCAGCTTCCCACATCTCCTACTCTTCCCAGTGGGACATTTTTCAGTGTCCACTAGCACCAAGTCACAGTTCCAGTCCAGCACAGCCCTGTCACAGACAGAAATGCTGAAAGGCAGATGAGGAACTGGGGAGGAACGTGGGCTTCCCTCCAACATGCACAAATTGCAGTGTTGTGTTAATGCATTTAAATTAATGCTCTTGTAGCTTCCTGGTGAGGACAAAAATATCTTGTGGTCCAGGCACTTTCCCTTTTAGTGATGCCTCCAAAGATCAAGGTCTTGACAGGCTGAAAGAATTAATTCACTTTTTGAGCAGAAAGGTCAGCTACAGGTGAAGGAGCTGCACTGAGCATACCTTTAAACTGCTCTGTCTCTGGCCTCCATGATGAATTGCTGGGGGCTCTTTCTTCAAGCCTGGATATATTTAGACTTTGATAGATCATTCTTCTAAGGGCAGACTGATTGGGCCGAGGTAGGAGCAGATCAGTTGTAATTCAGCCTGAAAGCAGATAATGATCTGGCAAAATGGATCCTCATCTGCATTTCTTCCTCTGAGCTCTTCTTTTTATTCACTTACTGGCTGTGCTGAACTCTGTGAAATTCACAAGGGCCACCAGGACTCAAAGCAACAAGAAAGTACCCAGGAAGACCTTTAAATACATTTAAATCTCTTGAATTGGTGGGATTCAAACTTCAAGAGGCTGCCAAACTGGAAGCTTCTGCTAGCAACAGCAAAATATTGGGATGAGCTCTAGACCTTGAACTGCGCAAAACCTCTGCCATGCAAGGGACAGTAACTTCTAAGACCTCACATTGTGCCATTAACAGAATGTGAAAACATTTTGTTTGAACCTGCTTTTTTTCCCCCATGAAATTGCAAAACTGGGTTTGCAGTGTTCTTCTGGAACTACAGAGATGTGCCTGAACACTGCTTCATCAAAGTGTCCCCACTAGGATCAAACATCAGGAATGGTAAGTTCCCATGGCAGAAAAGAGCGACCATCAGATCCCCCCCTCTAGGCTCTTAACTTGTCTTATCTGTTGTGCAAAGAGAAAAATTATGGTTTTTTACCTTAATAGAGCAATAGCCAGCTGAGGTAACCAAAATCTGTGGCTGCAGCAGAGTTAAAAGGAATTTCTCTGTAGCCAATCAATTTCTTGTGCACTAGGGAGGAAGGCACAACCCCCTGGACTTTCTCTGCTTGAGCAACACACCTCAGCCATCATCAGTCTTTGCTGGGTGCAGTTTGGGGTGTCTGAGGCTGCTACAATGGTACAACTACACACACTACACACACTACAAACATAGGGAGAAAGAGATGCTGCACTGGAAAGATGCAAAAACTGGATTCTGGCTGCTGTCAGGTTGCTGAATGCAGAAAAATGCCATAAAAACACTCATTGCAAATTCAACTCCATTGAAGAACTGCATGCAACTCCAACAGTACTGCAAACAACCTCAAGACCCAGAAAGGACAGTGGGAACAATCTGTTTCTGACTGATCAAAATGCTGCTTTTTGGTTTTGGCCAAATTTCTAATTTTATTACTACTGGTTTGAACCTCTAAAAGAGAGTTTTGAACTCGTAAAACACACACTTCAAACCAATCTTCAAAAGAAAGTTTTTGACTCTGTCTAAGCTTCTGCAAAATAGGTAAAAACACTTCACTCATTTTTTTCCTTTGTTATCATTTTCCTATTAACGTGTTTTGAGTTTGACAAAAAAAATTTCCCCTCAGCTCAGCTTGAAGTCCCATCATGAATTCAAGACTTTGAAACCATTCATGTCACAATGCTTTTGTTCTCATAGCTTGCTAGAAACATCTCCCAAAGACTTCAACATCCCAGTGTACCTGGATATCACAAATGATCTGCCCAACAAAGAAGATCAAGCTGTAATTAAGCTTGAGTGCTCCTCAGTTTGATTTTAGTATCCAAGAAAACAATCACAGAGTCACAGAATTGTAGGTTTGGGTTGGAAAGGACCTTAAAATCATCCAGTTCCAACCCACTGCCATAGGCAGGGACACCTTCCACTAGACCAGGTTGCTCAGAGCCCCATCCAGCCTCCAGCCACGGTCACAGCCCAGCGCTTGCTGCTGTGAAAACGGGATGGGACAGCAAGATGAACATACAGCCATGCAAGGAAGAAATGTTTGGTCTTTTCATCAAAAAGTGACATAATAGAACTGATGTTTATCTTGGGAGCCCAGGAGGTTATGACACCCTCTTTAAAAAGGTGAAACATTACAACACTGAGTGTGAGCTCAGACTGCCTGAAGATTCAGCCAAACGTGGCCTTGCAACTGAACCTCAGTTAAAAATGTACCAAATCTTCCCAGTTTACAGGGTCACAGATCAGCAAACAGGCATTTGGCTGACTGGGAACAGCCTGCTTGTCCCAGCTCCCTGCTGCTGCCCTGGCTGTGTCCTCAGCGTCCACCCCAAGGAGAAAGTACAGCCCTGCTTTAAACCTCCCTGGAGCTCTGAGCATGAGGAACTGCTCCGATGCTGAAACCTTGAATAATTGTTTGCTCAGCCTTTTAACAACTTCTTGCCAAACTTTTCCATTTTGTTGTTTTTATTTTGTTACACTGAAATAGAACCAGCTTTCAAGCTATTTTTAGTGAGCAAAAAACTTGTTTCCCCAGCTAAAAACTTCTCTGAAAACTTATTTCCAAGAAAGAATAATAGTAAAAAGAGAGAGCTTAGGTTAAATTATTAATATTAACATATTAATGAAAAAATTGATTTCTCTTTTTTTAATCAAGTCATCCATTCAAAAGAAAACTCCGAGGGTCTTTAACTTATTGCTGAAGAATTTCCATGAGTTTATGTTCCTATCAAAGTGGACAGGTGTCAGACCACTATTCCCCTATCTGGGATGTGTCCATTCCCCAGTTAGCCCTGAGCTAAATTACAGATGAAATAAATGACAGCAACTTTGGGCACTGAAAGAAACCATCTGGTGGAGATGGGACTAACAGGTGTGCTCTCACTGTTGGTGCCTCAGTGCACACACTTCAGAACTGCACTGCCAAACCTCCTCGCTCACCTGCTCATTAATAATGCAGCACGGCTGCTCTTGCAGTGCTGAGGGATCCCATTCATCATGCCAGGCCCTGTGTAGTACCAGATATTGTAGTCCCAAAGCACTAAAGCCCTGATGCTCCAGTGAACTGCGTGCACTGGCCTTGGAAGAAAATGAAGCACAGGACCAAATCCTTAGGAACTGAGACAAACAACGGCTCCCTGAAAGGTACATGGAGTAATATTGATCACAGCCACCCAGGGAATAGGTAATAGTAGGAAAAGAAAGCGAGATCTTTTAAGTGCTACACCTACATATTAATTTCCAATTCAACTCTCCTCCTGAACAGATGAGAGCAAATCCTACTCCTTCCCACTCTGTCTTCTACACACAGTCTCTGCTCACAGTTTCTTTGGATTTTCCATTTTGAAAACAAGCTGAGCAATAACATGATTTAAGGAACACATCCATGTTGTCATTGCTCAGGTATCCTTGGACTCACCCAGGCCCACATTTGCAATGGTCCAGCAAGTTTGACTTGATAGGTAAGCAGAGGGCTGTTCCAAAGCAGAGCCTTGTGACTGTGTTCTCATGGCTATTTCCTAGCTAGACCTTTGGAGGAACAGAAAAGATAATGGGAGCAGCAAAATGCTGCTCTAATAGTGCAGGGTCCCACATCATTCAAGGTAGGAGGTGTGGACATTTATTCTCCAGAAAAGTGGAAAAAATATTTAATTTGTCAGATTCACAGTGCATCCCTTGCTCACTAAGCTGCAGCAATTAGGTGATACTTGGGAGCTGCAACATGGTTACAGCCACACTGTAGTTTCTTGCCTGAAGTTGTTTTTGGTACTGTGCAGGTTCATCAATGTTCATTTTTGTGCAATAAAATGCAGTTTTCTACAATCAATTATGAACTTTTGCCCTTCTGAACACTAGCACACAGAAGGTGGAAATGATTAAATAGTAACACAGCATTTGAGAACAACAGAAGCTGTAGATTTGAGAGCATCATTCAAAGGGAATTTGTGTATTAGGGTGGGTCTGTTCAGCTGCAAACCAAGAGGAAAAAATGTTGTGAGCTCCTGGTATTGTGCAGCTCACTGTGGAGAGACTGCATGGGCTGGAGAGCTGTGCCTGCCTGTGCAGGAAAATGTCCATCTTGAGGCAAGCCACCTAAAAACTGGGATATGTGTGGTGTGGACTTTAGAGGATTTGCTGATCTTTCAGGACTGCAGTGTTCAGAAAGGCCCGGAGGAGCTGCTTGTCAGAGACTCCTTCCGATGGAAGAGGAAAGTGTCATCTTGGAGATGAGTGGGCAAGGAAGAGGAGGCTGGAAATAGATTTTCAGTCTTATATTTGTGAAGACAGAAGTTGTCCTAAGACAGGGCAATTACTGCCTCTGTTTGGGGAAGTGATAAGTGGCATCCTTGGAATGACTGGAGTGAAATCTTGCAGCTACCAAAGGCAATATAAAGACGTTTTGCCATTAGGGTCGTTGCCAGCCCATGGGATGCTCTTCTCACAAGGGCTGAATCTGAAATAGGAATGGGATACCTATACAAACCAGAGCTGGGTTCCACGTGTGAAGGACTGATAGCTGTAAATCATAGTGTAGTTCTGGGTTAAATTCCTTGAAATTAAAATGTATGTCAGGTACTTCAATCAATCCTTTGTGTAGATGGGTGTTCAGAAGCAAGAAATGAGGTAATATTTAACTGGGGAGCCTCCAGCCTTGGAGATATTCAAAAGCCATCTGGACATGATCCTGGGCAACTGGGTGTTGGTGGCCCTGCTAGAGGAGGGGGGTTGGGTCAGGTGACCTCCAGCATCCTTTCCAACCTCAATCAGTCCTTGATGCTGTGATGTTTGTGAATATCTGAAGTCTACTTCCAGGGGAGTTATTAGGACTCTCCTGGAATAGGACTGTTGAGTGTTGTAAAGCAGATTGTACCATAAGGGCTTGCCAGGCAACGTCACTACTTCAGTGTGTGTGATGCTTCATACAATCACTTACAGTCCTACCCAGAGCTGGTGGTGAAGCTGTACCAGTTATTCAATCATCCTCATATTTTACCATCAGTGATGGAGCCCAAGTCATAGAGAAACACAATTCTGGCACACAAGACACTCCAGGCAAAGGCCTTTTCTGTCTTGCTCCACTGAAAAGGGACTTGACCAAGGAATTTGCAGTGGATCTGTTTATAGCAATTTAAAACTGATATTCAAAGGTTTCTCTCATATGAAGCCACCATTCCTTCCTCTTTTCTACTTCAAATTGTGCCACATGGCCAATCCTATTCTGCAGAAAATGGGAAGCATTGGACAAATATTTCTAGAAAATGCCTAAAAGAGGTACTGATTTGCTAAGCCTGGCTGCTTCCTTATATGAAAATAGGCAGCATAAAGGAAACCAGTGGGTAAATTTCTTGCAACACACCATGCAAGCACAACTTCTGCAGGTCTGAAGGCAAAGAAGGAATTTGATGGGAACCTTTTGTAAAAGCAGTCACAGGCTGCAGCTCCTAGTAACTCTATAGTGACTGATGTTGAATCTATGGCATGATCAGATTTCCACTAATGACATTCCAACTGATTATTTTGATGCTAAGGGAAAATATCCAATTGAGAGACCCACTTTAACAGGGAGAGACGATATTATCTTAAGTACAATATGGAATCTTAAAAATTATCTGAACTGAAATGGAGAAATCATTGGAGTCAGTAATGATTTCAACACATATTCCTCAGAGTTGCAATCTGTAGTGATAAGAGTTCAAATGTCTGGATTTGGGGTTGATCGTCCCAACACTTAGAAGGGAGAATCTCACCTTAATTTCATTCTCTTATAGTCAGGAGGGGAAGTGAGAAATTCCAAGAGGCTCAGAAAAAGTGAGAGAAAAACATGAGACTGAGTGAAAGTCCTATGAAGATCCATCTTTGTCTGCTTGATTTCCTTCCCTGAAGAATTTTTTCAGACAGCCCTTTGACTTTTAATGATTTAGTGCTGCCCTGCCTTGTGTGCTAAACAGCCGTGCCTGAAAATGAATCATGATAAGGTAGATTCAACCATGTGAAAGGGTTAAGCTCAGTGGGTTGAGAAATAAAAAAGTTTTGGATGAGTAGTTTTTTCAAGAAAGTCAAGGACTGGGATGGTCAGAGCCCAGCACAGCTGGAAATCCAAGATTTGAAGGTACTGATGGTAAGAACCTTGCTGGCTGAAATCCCTCTTTCTGTCTCAAAAACAAGGACTATGCAAAATGATGGGACAAGAATATGGATGAACACAATACATTGTGACTGTGACAGGGATTCAGTAAGGGGAGTATGAGTGAGTTATGGATGCTCTTTTGATTGGTTTTCAATGATCTTTTAATGGCATTAAGACAGTGTGAAGTTACAGTGTATTGATTTTCTTTTGCCCATGCAGTAATTTGCAGTGGTGGTGATTTATTTTCCCCTTTATGTTTTCCATGCAGCTGGCAGGCAGAAAGGCCAATGGTAGCTGGAAGTTGGTCTCCCATTCCTACGGATGCTCTTGTGCTCTGAGGATGTGAGTGCCAGGGAACTCGATGCTCAGGGAGAGCAAAGTTGGCATGGGGGACTTCTGTGGCCTCATTTCCACACTGGCATGCAGGGATGTTTTCTGCTAGTCCAGAGCTGCTGCAGTTGCAAACCAGGGAACACTTGTCCTGCCAGCTCTAGGGCCAGGGAACCTGTCCTGGCAAATCTTTCCCTCAAAGGAGCACTGTGAAGCTGTTTTACAGTTGGTGTTTTATTTTGGTGGTCGTTCTTTTCTCTTTTAATGAATTTTACCCACTTTGGGACTAGCAGCACCAGCCCTACAGTTATTTTGGCTCTGAACATACAGCTAATATAGGCTCTGGCTTCCTGCACAGAAAACAGCTTGGGGCAGCAGTTACTTTTCATCAGGTTCATCTGCAGTCTGGGGAAGGAAGAGCTGCCTGTCATAACTATCTTTTATTTTTCTGCACAGCTTTGAGATTTCATGGACATCTCAACCACTCTTCCACCAGCAGATTTAGGATCAGACACTGGTTTCAGTCTCCCCAGCATGACTCTGGTGTGCCTGGTCTGGTTTCATGTAGTTCGTGCAATGATCTGGATGCCAGTGTGACATTTTTATCAGTTTGACCACCTGCAGATCACCAACTATAACTTCAAGTTAAACTAAGCCATAGCTTTTAAAAATAAAGATCAAACCTGCAACTCTGAGTCAAGACCAAGTCTGAGGGTGTTTCATGCTTGACTAGTCTGTTCTGTCCTGTACTGACCAGTTGTTCTACTTTGTTTGGCTTCACTTTGTGTTGGCTTAAGCCACAGCTTAGATTCCTTCAATGCTAATCCCCAAGACAAAAGCCCTTAAAATTTTTGACATGGAGCTGTAAGGAAGGAGGACATGGATGCACAAAGAGGGGAGAGGAAACATTGCTGAACACAGAAGTCAGAGCACAAGATTCAGGCTGGGTGTTTGAACAACGCAGCTGTGGCAGCACTGTCTGTGTCTGGGTTAGCAACCCCCTAAATCAGCCCCCGTGGGGCCTCAGGTCTCTTTTAAAGCCAGGCTGCTCCTGCTGCCTGAATTTTCTGGACTATCAGTGCTGTACTTGCAGTGTCTCATTTGGCATTCAGCTATAGGGGCTTCCAGACCACGCTCAGTCACACTGGTAGATTTTGTGGGCATCCAAGTAGTAAATTTTAAGAAAATTATTAAAAGTGAGGTAGGTTTGTGTGTGAATTGAGTCCTCCTTAAAGATTTTGGAGCTTCAGAGGAAAGAGCATTAGAATGCTTGGTGGAGCTTACACCAAGGATTGAGTGGAGGCTGGTGTTAAAGACCAGCTAAAAATGGGATTAGGTCTTGTCACCCTGAATGAGAAACTAGAAGCCTTGAAGTACTGCAAAAATTTTGCTTGATAAGATAGAGGAGCCAGACAGAGGATAGAAAGAAATGGCAATAAAACTCAACATCACTGCTGACACTGAAACTGAGATGCCACTTACTTCTATGGCTTTACAGCTTCACCCTCCATGCACCGGGTCTCACTACGTGTACAAGACTCCTGAGTCAAGAGGTCCGCAAGCTTCAAATCTCTCATCCCAGGAAATGATCCCCATGGTTCTGCTCTTCACCCTTGTCAAAGAGCTCTTGCTCCCACTAGAGCAGGACATGACATTTTAACAACAGTTTCACTCACACTGTAGACCGTGTTGCCTTCTGTTCCTGGTTCCTAGATATGACTTTTTTTCAAGTAACAAACCCCTGTTCCTCTGTCACTGAAGCTCATGAGCAGCTGTTTGTCCATTTTGCTCCTAAAGCCTTTTGCACAGTAACTGATTTTCTATTTGCACTCTCCTTCCAGATGTTCCAGCTGAATGTTTATGTGGCTCTACCAGAACACACTCTGTGTGTTCATGTGAGGTTTACCAAGCACCCCTGTGCTTTGTCATTCACAAGAATCCAGATGACCTATGGAAAAGCCAAGATTATCTTGACCAACAGATATAATCCTGTTTTCCTCTGATTTTAGGCTATAACCTCTTTGACTGAACCAGTTTTCTGTTTGATGAGGGCCAGCATAACCTACTGGGAGATGCTGATCAGCGGTCCCTCTGCACATTCCTGTCAGAGCCTGTTACAGCCTCCTGGCTGCCAGCTCCAGCTCGACAGAAGCACTTGCTTTTGATTACAGAGATCTCCAGTGTCAGCCAAGGAGGTGGATATCAAACCTGAGCACGTTGGGTGCTGCCAGCAACACTTCATAAATAATAGTAATGGAGTGTAATTGCTCATTAAGCCAAATCAGAGCCTGGAGCCCTCCATCTGGCCAAACTCCCTCCCACATCAGCGGGAGCTCTGCCAGCAGGTGTGCAACAGGACTGGGGTCCCAAGCAGAGCTATCACCACTACAGAGGTACTGTAGCACCATTGGGGGCTGATTCAGATCCCCTTGAAACTGTTGTGTGTCTTTGGGTTGATTTAAAAGAATTTAGCCAACCTCCCTTGCGTTACACTGCTCAGCCAGTACGGCTACATCTGCGCAGCAGTTATCCCAGATGGAATATGGAGGAGGAGAATTCCTGACACTGAGCTGTGGGGTTTTAATTTTAGAGAGGCGATGGAAACTCTTTCCTGTTGGGTCTCAAGTGGTGGTTTGTATGGGCGTGATTTGAGGCTTGAAAATGTCTCAGAAGCCTGCAACTGAAAAACCCCAACATGTAATTGATATTGAAAAGTGTTGTGTCCCTGGTGTAAGTGCTATAAAAGCCAAACAAGCTGGTGTGCCTGCCTATCAATCACCTATTGCTATCTGACATTGGTGCAACCCTTTGCAAGTGAAAATAATTTACTGCCTCCCCCCATGAAAATTATTTACCGGCCCCATTTCGGTTTGAACATTTACTGTTGTGGTTCAAAGCTGTGATGAATTGGTTAGCTATAAATTGTCTTTCCTCTCCCCTTCTCCTCCCACCTCTTCCTAATGTAGCACTGGGATGAAGGTTAAGGCATAAGGTGTTATCTGAAGCAAGTGCTCCACTCTCAGTGCCCCATGCATCCTCGCTAATGCTTATGGCTCCCCTGTGGCATCGGGAAGTGTAATCGCTATTGTACTGAGGTAGAACAGAAGCTGGAGAGAGATAAATGGCCTAGTTATCAAAACTTCCTAGCCTCCCACAGCCCTCCTTGGGAATACAGCTATAAATGACATTCAAATGATGCTGATAGATGTTAGCTGAGCAGGCAGCAGAACGTGTGCGGTGCCACTGCTGCGCCCGGGCCAGCCCTGCTTGCTGATAATGTCAGGAGACCTCAGCATCCCGACACTGGCTGCTGACACTGGAGGCCTGTGCATGAGATACCACTCTGTCTGCTCTCATCTGCTTGTAGACAAACCCCCGGGGGTTGCAAAGGTTCAAAATCGGATGGTGACTGAGACACATGAATGCTGGAGCTTGCAAAGCTGAAAGAAGAAGTGTTTTTTCTTCTTTGGCACAGAACCTGCTCAGTTTAGACCCCCAGAGGGTGAAATACGGGCAGGAAAAGAGCCTTTCTTCACCCAGCTCTGCAATGACAGAAATGTCATTTTTGAGTGACCTGGGATAGTCTGGTCCAAAGTAGTATGGCCTGTGGGGGGTCCAGAAATCACCTCCAGCAGCTCCCTTTGCATCTGTTGTCCTTCGCTGTGTGTGAAACAGGGGAAGGACTGCTCAGATCATAAATCCCTCAGGAATGGAACAGGAGCAGATAGAGTAGGTGGCAAATCTGCTTCTCTCATGAGTCTGGAAGGGCTCTTGGGTGTTTTGGCATCTCTTCAGGAGATACCAGGAAAACTCCCCCATCTGGAGGAGGAGAACCTCCCATGAAAACAACCAGCAATCTGTAAGGCTTTGTATTTTATTTTATTTTATTTTATTTTATTTTATTTTATTTTATTTTATTTTATTTTATTTTATTTTATTTTATTTTATTTTATTTTATTTTATTTTATTTTATTTTATTTTTCTATTTTATATTTCATTTTACTTTATCATTTGTTTAATTTTATTGCATTTTATTTTATTTTTAGACCCTTTCTATCCTCGCAAGGTGTATCTATGCGAGCGCTCAGCCCTGACGGCAGGTTTTTACACAAGAGCAGCGCTCAGAGGGGATGTTTCTCGTGCGCTGTGGCAGAAATTCGAGGGCACCAAAGGTGTAGGGCACACAAAAGCTTGTCTCTTCCCTTCTTCCTTACAGCCAAGAAACTGAAAGGAAAAGGGCTGTTGATCACATGCCGTCAGGTTTTAGGTCCGAACACTGGACCAGGGTGTGGGTTCACCTGGCAAAGCAGAGAGAGGGGAGTTCTTGGGTCCCACGGGTCGGGGCAGACCCCTCGGGTCTGCAGCGCGGCTCGGGACCGGAGCCGCTCCCCGAGGAGCCGCCCGGGAGGGCACAGAAGCGGCGACCCCCGCCAGAGACCCGCGCCAAAGGCGCTCCCGGCGGGGCCGGGGCTGCCCGGCCGTGCTGCCCCAGCCCCGGGCGGCGGGCGGAGGCTCCGGCTTGGCTCGCAGCGATCCGCAGCGGCCGCCAGCGCCTGCAGCCGCCAGCCCGCCGCCTCTCCCGGCATCCTTCATCCCCATCCTCCGCTCCTTCCTGCGTCGGCGGTGGAAGCAGCCCCCCGCCGGGGGCGGGGGATGCCCTCCCCTCCCCTCCTCTCCCTCCCTCCAGCCGCAACGGGGGAGGGGGGCTGTGATGCTGCAGGGGGATCCCCGGGAGTCGAGCGGGGTCTCCCCTTCCGCCGGCTGCCGG